>PVJS01027185.1:0-26438 GCA_004027185.1 Glis glis | reverse complement strand
TCTCTCTCTCCCCGTCTCTCTCTCTCTCTCTCTCTCTCTCTCTCTCTCTCTCTCTCTCTCTACTTAGTGAGGCCCTTTGCAACTTCGTGAGACCCGGTTTCAAAATAAAGTATAAAAAATAGGACCGGGGGCGTAGCGCAGAGGTAGAACGCCCTGCGTTCAATCCCTAGTACCGCAAAAAAAAAAAAAAAAGAATATCTGTTGAGCTAGTGAATAGATACATGACTCCACCTAGAAAATATTTTTCATATTTTCCTTTACTTAAACCAACTCTCAGGGTAATTCAGAAACATTAAGCTCAGTTAAGAGAGAGTTGAGACTGGGCATGATGGTACATGCCCGTAATCCTAGTACTTGGGAGGCTGAGACAGGATGATTGCAGGTTTAAGGATAGCCTCAGCAATGTATAAGTGAGACCCTGTTTCAAAACAAAAAATAAAAAGGGCTGGGGTGTAGCTCAGAGGTAGATTGCCTCTGGGTTCAATTCCCAGTACCAAAAAAAAATGAGGGGGGGTTAAAGAGCATAAAGTCACTATTTTTTATAATTTATTCCTTTTAATCCCATTCACATTCCTAATCCTGTCCACCCCCATAGGTAACCATATTTTATTGTCAACTGGGCCAATTTTGCATGAAAGTGATGGAAAAGGAAGCCAGAAAGGTAGTGAGAAGGGTACTGCACTGGGCCTTATAGACCATGGTAAGGGCTTTGGAATCCCAAACACCAGAGACCTTGAAAAATTTGAATGGGCAGGAGGGTCATTGAACTCACAACAACCCTGTTGTTGCAGGATAACCAGATGAGGCAGTTTGAACCAAAGACTAGAGGGATATATGTAAGAACTGGATTTAAGCTCTATGTCCAATATGAAATTTCTGAGCACTGTACATAAAAACAAAATGTGTCTCACTGGGCCTCCATTTTGTACCTATTGGGCCAGTTTCACCCACCTCACACTCCCATTTGGCAGCCATACCTAGGAGAAGCTCAGGGAGCAACACAAATGTGCTTTAGAACTTTCATAAGCTCTTCAGTTCCAAAACAAGATTTAAGACACTTTAACAAGAATTGTAAATATTAGATAGGTTTTCCTTTTCACTAATTTTCCTCTATACTAAGAATGATGGAATTCCTAAGCATTAATAGTGCATGCATAAGTCACTTTGCAGAGTAAATAAAGTTTGAAAGTTCACACAAGATGTTTATGCCATCCGATCAAGTCCTACCAAAGTGAACCAATTTGGCACATGTACTTTTGAGAATGGGAGAAGTATGGTAGTTTGCTTAAGATGGGACATTTAAGGGTTCATTTTCTTGTATATTTGTGTCTAAATCTTTAAAACTCTGGAGTCATGTACTACAGAATTAACAAAGGAAACACTTCCATTGACATTATATACATATGTGAGAATTCCAATGGCAATCTCAGTATCGTGTATTGAGAAGGGGAAGAGTAGGGAGGAACCAGGGGAAAGCTCACCAAGTGCTGTGTGCATATATGTCACTATCACTATGAAGTACATTACGATACAAAACAAACTATAATGCACCAATAAATGTACATATATATACGTATATATATGTGTGTATATATATATACATATATATATATCCCAGAATTTTTCTAGTAGCTTACAGAGATGGCAGACTTGAAATGTGATGACTCTTTCAAAAGCTTCTAATAAGACCTAGAACTTGCCTGACTCCATTTGTCTGGCTAGGATACATTTCTATGATTTATCCACAGGGGTTTTTAGCAGAACCTTATGCTTCCCACCTAATTAATCATATTCTCTTCTTTCCCATGACAAAAACCACTCTACACTATATACATTATGTTAAAGTTTTTTTTTTTTTAGCATGGGGACATATTCTGTAAAAGCTTTTTCAGTTTCATCACGTTGACAAGCTGATTCCATTAAATCACCCACCATCATCATGTTCACTCTGTTTCTTCCTTTTTGAAAAGTTAGAAAACAGTGATCATAGAGTTTTCAAGGCATTCACTTTGGCAAAAATAAATCTGGAAAAACATGAGTCTATTCCTTGAAATGGAAAAAAGATGAGTTATGTCATTCTCTCCTCAGCCCTTCTCTTGAAGCTATTCGAGATAGGGAAGGAAGCTGTGGCTCTTTTTAAAATTTTTTCCATTAAAATTGGATTTTTTAAATGTGCTGAATATAGATCAAACTTCTCTACATCATTATTTATTACGGATTATTTGTTACTTAAAATGGACACCCAAAGAGATCGAATGAATGGCATGAAAGGCTTTCATTGAAGGATTTTTTACTATTTCTGCACCGTCAGATATAATGCTGCTTGATAATGTTTTAGGGTCATGCTGCTGTTTTGAATTAGGGCAGATATGTTCCTGCTCCTCCCGACACCATGCCTTCCTCACTGAGAGGGAAGAATCATATGATCACGCTGCTGCTGGGTCATTTAAAGCATCAAGTGGATGTGTGAAATGAGAGAAAAAAATGCTCAGTATGGGGTTAATTAGCTCTGTGGAGTTGTGGGTGGGTCACTTCCTCAGGACCAAATCATGCAAGAGGAACCAAGCATGTGCAGACTTAAAAAATTAAAAGAAAGCTATGAATCTTCAGACTCAGGGCACAAATTGGAGACAGAAAAGGAACTCTTTTGTGCAGTGAGTACTTCAGACTTCCTTGGTCAGAGACAAACGGACTTCCCTTGAAGTGTCTGGGGCAGGCCCCTGTCTGACACTGAAAATGAATCCATGGCTTGAGAATGCCCTGGCAAATCTGGGACTTTTTGAAATTTACACCTCTGTTGACCCTTTAAAAATCGTATCTACCCAGTTTCTTTTAATATGCCTTATTTTCTAGGTCTCATCTTGGAAACAACGTAATTTCTCCTGGAAAGTATGGCTGAACCCTTTATGTTTTCATAATTGTGTTTCACACACTGCTACAGGTTCCCTGCCTGCTGAGATCAGCTCAGCCATGGTTTGGCCTGAAGGATTCCCACTAGGTTGTTTACAGTCTAATCCTTTCATGAAGTGGGAGGTTAAAGAGCAGACAGAAAATATTCTCAATTCCTAGATCCTTAATAGGTAACTACAGGAACTGAGATATTTACAAGGAAATCTCACAGGCCAGGTTTTCTAGGGCAGAAAGATATTGTAAAGTCTCCACAAGAATATGCTAACAGAGCCAGGAACCAATGGAAGTTAGCCATGAGGAAAGTACTAGTGATTAATAGGTTAATAAAGTTTCCCTGCACTTTGTGCTTTCTTGTTTCTACCTAAATTACTGACATTACTAGGAACAGGACCTCATAGAGTGTATGGCCAAAAAGTCCCAAAATGTTTATAACTTTTGAGAGGATATATACATATCCTTAAATTATAAGAAATATATATATCTATCCTCAAATTATTAGAATATATATTCTCAAATTATGAAAATGTATATATCACATATGTATAACATGTGTCTTATTTTTGTATACATATAGTATGTACATATCTATGTAGATATTTTTGTTTAAAAATTTATAAACAAAATTGGCTTCTTGAGGTGGAGAAGCAGATGAACAACTCTGGAAAATTTGAAGACTCCAGGACAGAAGCCACTACCCCCCCACCCCCGCCCCTGCCACCCACACACATACACAATCACCAAATAGCTCTCTCATTACCAATGCAAGAAATTAAGTTTGGATCTTGTAGTGACAGTTAAGAAAATGCAAATTCCCTTAAGAGGAAGTATTAAAACAATTAAATTAATACATTTTTAGAAAACTGAGAGCAAGTTGTGGTTGGAGAGGACAGAGAGCTGACTGAGAATGTCCCCAAAGAAACAGTTCCAGTCACATTTGTTCCTTTTTCTTCAACTGCCTGATGATAGGAATGTGGATGTGGAAATAAGAAAGGAGGGAGGAAGGGAGGGAGAGAGGGAGGCCCGATATGAGCTTTATGAATTCTAACAACCTATGTTATCAGCTTATTGTTCCCCAGCTTTTCAAAATTCAAGCTGCTGGTTAGCTTGACACCTTTGCTGTTCAGTTCGTTCCTGTCATTTGAACAGCATAAGCCATGGCTACGTGCACCAACCATTATTCTAGTTGGGTTGTCAAAGTTGGCTTGATGCTGACTTTATTTTCTGTAGTAATACTGAACAAAATGTTTCTTTTGAAAGGTCTTGAACCTCTATCCTCCCAACTCCTGATCATAGTAATAACCAGCCTGAAGAAGTCATTAGTGAAGACCAGAACAATCTCCTATAACAAGTCAGCTATGAAGAAATTGGCATAGTTTGTCTGTTTGATTCCTGTTCTTATGAAAATAATGGGTTGCAAAATAAAATTACATTTCTCTCTCTCTCTCTCTCAATCTCTTTTTTTAACTGGATCTTTACAAGTTACATTGGAACTGAGGCTTTGTTTTTTGGTTTTTTCTTTTTTCTTTTCCTAACAAAGGTTGAATAATGCTCAAAGGTTTTAATAGCCAAAGTCCATCTTTAGAAATAGCTTTCTTCTATAATGTACTGCCAATTTCTTATGTGTGTGTATTTTGACCTTCCTAGTGCCTTTGCTATGGGCTGCCTGTTGATTGGTACATGTTAGTGCTTTGCTTATAAGAGTTGGGCAATAGTTCAGTGATCCAGTCCAAATCTGGGCCATAGATAGAATGGGCTCATATTCTATTTAAGAAATGTGGCAAACTGCTTTAAATGAATTTGGTTCAGACAAGGTCATTGGAGCTGTTCATCTGACCCTGTGTGCTGTATGTAATGGACACTTCTGTTGAGCTCCAAAGCTGCAAGGTAAATAGACAAGAAAGCCGGTAGCTCGCCACCCCTGCTTCTCCCTGAGTCTGTTATTGGATTTGCATCTTAATCATATGGGGCCCATTTTGGTCATTTAAAGGACTTGTTCACTGGTTCTCCTGATGTCTTTGAAGAGAGTCCTGGGAATAATAATAGTGAGTTCTTATACTATGTTCTGGACGTTTTTCTAACTTTTTCTTTAATTGGAAATTGAGTTTATATGCATATTCAGTACCAGGTTTATGAAATATTCAGCTACATTTCTTAGACGTAAAAGAATGAATTGTTAGAATGTTTTTCTCTAGCTAATCATTATGCTAAAACCATAGTCAATTCAAGTACATATTTCCTCAGTTTTATTTGTGTCATACATACTTGTTGAACTAGATCAATACATATGCACCATATATAGTATTGTGAATTTAATAACTTGTGATTTATATTGTCTAATCCTCTTTTAACTTTAGAATGTGTTTTACTAAACTGTATTGTGGTTCTGTATAATTTTTAGGGTAAACATTTTATAGAATTTTGTAGAATCATATAGAGCAAAGCAAGAATAGGGAGGTTATTGAATTAAAGATCTATGAATTAAAGATCTATGAACAAAGAAATTTCATAACTGCCCTTAGCAATCTATTTGATTATTTACTGCTTGAATATTTAGGATGTTCTTTTTTAAGTCTTAAATTCTTCACAGGATGGTTTAATATCATTTTGCCCTAGAACAAAAATGCCGATCATTATCCTCTTTGTAAAGATTCTTCTTATAGCCAGAAAACTATGAGGAATACACCTCAGCTCTTTCTTCCCTAAGCTACATTATTCCATTTTAAAAAACATTTACTTTTGTTTTTAATAGTGCTTTCTGTACCCAAGTGGCAAAGTGGACTATTTTAAAAAGTTCTATCATATATGATGCCTTTGAGAAAGGTGCTGCATATTTTAATTTCACTGGGCCGATGTGGAATTAGCCACAATTTTTTCATTATATCCTGATGGACAGAGCATTTGTGTTCACTTAACCTTGAGGTTTAAACTTGTTCCCAAAAAAGTAACTGACTCATAGCATTGGTGAGACCCAAGAATAAAGAGCATCAGTTTTCTTAATCTTAAAGCTCATCTTGCCCCCACTCCTAAAATGCACTAAAATTAACTTTCCCTTGACCTCTCTCTGGTGCTATTTGTTTGCTGATTTAACAACTTTTTTCTATCATCGTTGTCTCCTAAAATAGATGGACGGCAGTTATTCAACAAACATTGGAGTGTCATGCTGTGTTTAACACACTATGCTAGGTTTGGAAGATTCAAGTGTGAACTGTTAGCAAAGACTCAGAGACATTGATGTCCTAGGCATGCTCAGGGAGGAGTGAGTAGACTGCCACAGTATATAAAGAAAGAGTGGAGGAGAAAAACGTTAAAAAGTTTTAAACTAGAGAGATGGGTAGAGGCCAGATTGTGAAAGGTCTTGGATGCTCTTAAGCAAATAGTTGGTAGTGACAAGGACAAAAGTAACATTTTCCAATCTATATTACAGAAAGTTCTTTCCAAGTCTTTAAAACACAGACCTTGCCCATGTTGTCCTTGCAGTTTAATATCTAACAGATCATTGGGTATAAGTACCTGCTTCATTTATATAATTTTTATATCTAACTTTATATAATTTTCTCTTTGTATTGCTTTTGACCATTTGAGTAGAGATAACTTTCTGTTCACATTAATCTGGATGTTTCTTTCTTTCTGTACACATATTTATTCCAAAGCCCTGTTACCACTAACATGTTACTTTCTGTGATTATACACAGAGGAGTCTTGGGATGAATTTGCCCTATAGTAGGTACAATCTCTGTACCAGGTGGCATTAATGGTAGTCTGTGAGCAGCTTTATGACCAAGTGCTTCTGACTGGACCACACGAGAGCAGTGCCAAACCTTTTCAGATCCCCAAAAGAGTATCCATTCATTATAGGTCAAAGGAACTGATACATCAATCCATTTGGAATCTATAAACTTACAACTCCAGGAATTTGAGATATAGAGGGAAACATCATTTGAAATCAGATTATAAAGTATTCCCAAAAATCATACTGCTAAAGAGTCAGGTCTAATTTAGGAGCTATAAGAAACCATCCTAAATGTACACGAATTTAGTCCCTGCTAACCTTCCCCACACCCTGCTTTCACGTCATTCTAGTTCTCAGGTCCTGTACCTACAAGAATGAAGAAGGGCCAAGAAGTCTTGCACGAGGGAGGGGGGTGGCATGTTAAAGTGTATCTTTGTAATATCACAGGCTCAGAAATAGTCCCAGGCCTAATAATTGAACCTTAGTTTTAAAATCTTCTTACCTTATTTCATTATCTAAATTTCTGAAGAGACACGTCTTTCAGGTTTGTTATCAAAAAATTTTTGATTATCATTTTTAGATGCATCCAAAATAATACAGTCTTGAAAAGGAGACCTCAAGATATGAATGACTACTTGTAGAATTGATAGTCTTCTATGAGTGACCAAAAGAAATGAAAATACTTCAAGAAACTGATTCATGGGAAAATCCAAAGGCTCTAGTGGGAGATTGTGAATGCCCCATATGCACATCTGAATAATCCTTTCTTCTGACTTTAACTTATAAACCTTTTTCTGGATAGAAAATAGAGAATTAAAAACTCCCAAATGCAGGGTGCATGAAATGTCATTAAATCTAGCATAAAATTTCTTGAATCTGTCAGATAAAGGAAATCATGTATCCAGAGTGAAGATGGAATATCAATTGACAGGAATCTATGAAGCTGGCACTTATTCTGAGAGACATATGAATCTAAAAATCCAAGAGCACCTCAGTCTTTGAAAATACTAGAAGTCAGAAAGGTATTAGGAAAGTCAGCAAGGTAAAAATTGTCATGCTACTGTTTGGAATGACTCCCACATACGAATTAATTAGTACAATACTTTCAGAACATTAAAGGAATATTATAACATTATCTCTACTCATAAAAAAACAAAGATATAAACCACCTAACTTCTAGAGAAAGTAGTTGAAGAAAAAAGATCAGAAAGATCAAAGGCATGTCTAAGAGGTCATTTCTGTCCTTTTGGCACAACTTTTACCCTCTTCAGCTAGAAAGATGAATGCTGAACTTCATCTCAATTCCTCAGCTCTGTCACCAGTGCTGTGACACATTCTAATTTTCTGATTCATTTATGATGAATAAGCTCTCAATTTTCTATTCACGATGCTTAAAGTAACAAGTTTTGTGAGTTATGATTACCGATTTTTTATTGCATTCTTGTTTTCTCGTAACAAGTTTGTCTCACTCTTTATCACCCAGTGTGAGTTCCTTGCGCAGAAAAGCCTTTGGACAGTAGCATTGCCTAGGCTTGGAGTTAGTCAAGAGGAATGAGAGACTGAGGATCTGGATTCCGTTTTTAACCCAGCCAGATACCTCAGCTGGCAAGTAGCTCCGCTTCCTCACCATAAAATGGGTATAATAATAGCTTTCCCTTACCACTGTGAAATATTTAGAATACAAATCAAGCCAAACCTGCCTCCTTCCAAAGAGAAGCTTAAACCAGCCTGCATAATCCTGAATGAGCCCAGATTTCAGAGGGAAACATAAAGTGGGAAACACCTAGAGGTAGTATAATTTAGTGGTCAAAAATATGTAGACTTTGGAATGGTACAGACTTACTCAGATGCCAGCAGCTATGTGATTTGGGGTAAGTTTCCTAATTTCTCAAATCTCCTTTTTTTCTCTAGTAAATTGAAAGCAACAATATTTTCTCTTATAATGAGAATTAAATAATTTACTGTTACCAGCGCTTTTCAAACTTTTCCACTTGGGTGATTCTCCAGTTAGAGTGATCTAATACTTGGGGAGCCTGCTCAGGCATTACAGGAAATAGTCTACCAGAAACAAAACTTAAGTGAGGTCTCAAGCGTCACCATAAAAAGACACCCATGTTTTGCTTTCTACTCTTCAACACATTCTTGCTTGTTTCACTCAACTGTAAGTTCCGTGAGGACAAGAACAGTATCTGTTTTGTCTCTTCTATAACATCAAAAATAGTTATTGGATAAATCAATGCATGTATAAATAAAATTTAAATTACCCACGAGGAGAATCAGACCTCCAGAAAGACAGCTGTGTCTTAGATTTTGTGGCTTTGTGTACACTGTGTTGCCTTCTCCACTTCCCTGAGTATATCCATATCCACATTGGGGAAGTTTTTACTGATCAAGGTGCCTGAAATCATAGAAGATACCCAGTTAATAGTAACTATTCTTATCATTATCATTTCTCTACACCACACTCTTCTACACCAGTGTGAGTAAGGCTCTATGGACATTTTGAAAATACAGGAATATGGAAGTTCGGAGCTTTAGAGAGCTTGTGTGTCTCTAGCCACACTCTCACTCACTTGGTGCTCTATTTTTTATACATTTTCTTTACTCCTAGCTTCCGCTTGTTTCTTTTTGTTAAAACTTCCTTGAGGTAATAAGCAGGGGGATCTAAAAAGGGTTTTCTCTCCTCTCCCCCAAGGCCAAGGATAACATAACCTGCAATTTTTAGAGACACTTCAAGGAGTCCAGCAGCTCCTTGAAATTTAGGGTTTTCTGGGAAGAAGGATTCTCCTGGGAATCTCTACCATCTCCAAATGTTGGAAACCACTGTCCTAGAACATTATGTAAATTGAAAGTAGAACTAACTAATCTTTAAAGTTAAAATTAATAATCTTCTTAATTCCTTGGAGATTGACACTTGGTAGTAATTTCCACTCAGGAATCATGAAATAAGATTAGACTTCACTGCGAATCACCCTTCCTGCCTCTCTATTCATGCCCCACCACTATTTTTAATGTCCTGAGTTTTGGGGGTTTTACAGTTTTATATTCTTTGCTACAAATGTGCACATTGAATCTGGCATTTGCTTAGTGTAAATGCTTTAAATCTTATACAAAACTATTATAGGTAATTCTTTGCATTTCAGAAAAAACACACAAACATATACGGTGAATATCACTGATGTAGAAAGGGCACATATCAATAACATAACAATTTGAACTGAGCAAAATAAATCTATGTAGATTAATACATATTCTCAAAATTGCATAGCAGTTTGTAATTCAATCCAGAAGTAGGGGTCTTTTGACATTTATGAACATTTATGAATTGTATAAGAACTATGAGATTAAATTTTTAGCCTTATTATTAAATTTGGAATCAGTATTATTGTTTTGCATTAATATCTAAGGACAACAATTATATCCAGTAAAATCTTCAATTTAACTTGGCTTTAATTTGTCTTAGACTGTGACATACACTGTGATTTTCTCCCCATCTTGGATTCTTGTCATTGACAGCCTGTGTGTCATTTGACATCAGGAAAGATAGTTTTTCATTCCAGACCTTGTATGTATTAGTCAATCTGGGTACAATTTTTACATTGATCTCTTTTGATCAAATAAAAAATTTAATTCTGACTAATTTTATTAATAAATGCTCCTTGAAATTTAAAAAGGAAAATTATCTTTTTAGATATAAGAACATAAGCACTAGGTGTGGTTTAAGAAGAACGTCATGTATTATCGAGAGTAACTGGGTTTATAACATTCAATGGAAAATTGGTAACAGGACATATTTTATAGGAAATCACTAATCTTATTTTTTCCTTTTCCCTAAAGGTTGGGAAAGAAAGCAAGCTCAAAAATGTATGTTGGGGCAGGGGAGAGGGCAGAAACAAAGAAAGGAAGAGAGGGAGGAAGGGAGGAAAAGGATAAGAAAGTATGCACCCATGCAGTAGTCTAGTATCTTGGCTTGTAAGGAAGACAAGAATATAGCAAAACTTAGAGCCTTAAAGTTTTTGAAGACTAGTCAGTTTTTATTTTGTACTTCAAATCGGTATGTATTTCAATAAATCATACATAATCTAATTATCTTGCTTAAAATTTTCATTAAACTCATCAATTTTGTGGAACAATTTGAAAGCTCGGGAGACCCCCAAGCTCCCTTGTGTTAGCATGCATGATGATGGAGGCTGCAGACATTCTTAACTCTTCTTGTCCCGGGAGGGGAAGAGCACCCTTTGTACCTGCATGTACCTGTCCAGGTCTCACACTGGCCACATAGGGGAAATCATTTCTCTGGAGAAATATTTACAGTGATGCATTGGTCCAAAAAACTTTCTGGAAAGTGAGTCCTCTTTAGTTGTTGGTTATCTGCTTTAGCCTTTTTTTAGTACAAAGTTATTTGATCAAGTCCTTCTACTTGATCCCCTTTAATAAAGTTTGTTTTGCATATTTCTAGTGGCCTTCTATTAAGTGGTTAAAATCATTTTGTCAGAGAGACAAGAATTCAGTCATCATACATTAATTAAGTTCTTGATATGTTCTAAGGGGGCCCGGGGGCGGGTCTTGCTTTGTTTTCTCAACACCCTTGTTTGGTTAATTAATTTCTTGTGGTTGTTCTGTTACTTTAATTTTATGTTTCTGTAAGGAATCTATCAAAATAATGGTGGTCAGGCCAGTCCTATAATAGGTTATTTGACATGTGATTTGAAGTTTATAAAGGAGAGTTATTAGATTGCAAACACAGAATGAGAAACTGTTAAGGTCAACTCCCCAAAATCTGAACTTTTTATCACTAGAGATGTGTTTGGGGTGGGGGGACAGGTGTTTTAGTTTAAAATCACTTTGTCATATGATTTCCTACCATAGAAAAGACTTTCTTAGGCTGGTAAGACAAGGTAGAAGAGACAGAATCAGAAAGGGAAGTCAAGGCTGGGTGTGGTGGCACATGCCTATAATCCCAGTACTTGGTTGACTGAGACTGGAGGATCACAGGTTTGAGGGCAGCTTCGGCTACACAGTGAGACCCTTAGTAACTTGGCTAGACCTGTTTCAAAATTAAAATAAAAAAAAAGGAAGAGAAAGAGAAGCTACCAAGGTACCGTCTCTGAATTGGTCAAGTTCTGAGTGTTACTGAAGGTTAGTGCAGGGGCATGCTGAATTTGTCCAAAGGGTCTTTTAAGCATTATACTTGGTAAATTTACCCTTAAAGAGCCAAACTTTATCAGGATTTAACTCATCTTTGTCAAAATTAGCTAAAATTAGTGATGTACAATGTATTAAAACCCTTACTTGTTCTTATCAATGCTGCCCAAGATTTAGAAAAAAGAATTTTTTTCTAATTTGGCTATTAATCTGTTGAGCATGTGGAATGTGGCTAGTGTGACTGAGTAACTAAATTTTCACTTTTTATTAAATTTTAAAGGATTTATATCTACACAAGGCTAGTAGCTACTGTATTGAATAATAGTATAGCTTTAGATATTTTTATATGATATGGATCAGAATGAAATTGACAAAGAAAGATCTCAGCATCCCCCATGCTGGGAAGTACTGTGTTGGTCATCAGAGCAGCCAATCACACCTTTGGAAAATTTCTATGAGGTTGAATCTCCTTTATTTTGAGGATTCATGTGACAAATGGGCTCCTCAGGACCAACCAGTCCCCTCTATACTTAGATTAGCTTTCCTTCTCCCCACTGTTTCATGGAGTTGTGTTTAATTCCTTGTTTTCCCCTTTTTCAGTTCTTTGACCATCAGTTTGTCGCCTGCCTCTTCACTTTATGTAAGTAAAAGTGGTTTTCTTTACCTTTAAAGATGTGTCAGATTTGGGAAGCTTAGGATTTCACTGGAGCATTTTCTAGTTGACGGTGTTGTGGTTTCTAGCACTTCTTTGGTATGCATTAGCTTCGTTCGTGTTTGGAAGTGATACTGTTGGTGTCAGTGGTGAGTTGTCATCCATGAGGAAGCTGAGAAGACCATGGCCCCTACCACTGTGCTTATTTAAAGAATGCCCTTTACTTGGCCACAGTTGCTATTTGCAAAAATCGCTTCTCTTCTAAACTATAGCTTCTGTTCTTCAGTCAGATATCAGCAACAGTGAGGCTTTTGCTCTACTGTCAATCAGTGGGCAATTGTTTATTCTTTAGTTATTCACCCATCCCTAGGTCCAACCATTTTTAATTTTAACTTCTAGATCAGAAGCTTCCATTTATTGACAAAATTTAAAATATCCTTGTACTAAGAAGCAAAAGACTGAAAAGTAAATAGGCTAAAATTTTGTGCAAAATTATAAAGTCTGGGGAATGAAATCCAGGATTCACATGTTCCAAGAGGTTTATAGAAGGTATCATTCTTTTTTAGAAAAGATGTGAAGTTGTTGGGGGGGCACTTGATTTCAAATTAAAAAAAGAGAGAGAGAGAGCATTTATTATTTAAAGATTATACCAGTCTGTGCTGAGTGGGTTTAGATAAATATTACTTTGAGCTACATGAAAGAGTTTCTGGGGCAGTGAAACTAAATAATCAAGTCACTACAAGAGACACCACCCAAGGAATCCAACAGGGAGTGACAGTCACCTAATGTGATAAATAATAATCAGGATCCTCCTGGCTGCATCTCACTCTCTGGCACACACTGTCCCTTATTCACAGCATTATATTTTACTTCACTGACTCTTTACTCTGAGGCATTTCTTGTGTGGTAATCATCTGCACAGAAAGGAGGTTCCCATGGCTCTCTGCTTGTGTGTGGCTTCCACTAACAGTCCTAGAAGCGAGGGGCAAGTGTATTTAGGGGAGCTGAATCCTCCAAAGTATGCTAGGGCTAACGTCGACCGTGACATTTTATTTGACAGAGAAAGGAGATTGATTAAACTCTCCAAAGACTGGTACTATGTGTAATGCATTTATACAACAGGGGTGGGTCCTACCTGCCCCTGACAAGTCCTATTATTCCTTGTTCTCGGTGTTGATAAGTGGGTCTGTTAATGCTTCGGAGGTTGTCAGTGTGCCTGCTCATGGTTACCACTTTATATCTTCGCATCCTTCCCCTCTGTTACCTAGCACTGCATATTTCCAGTCCTCTGACTGGCAAATCATTTTTGTTACAGTTCTTTTGTGTAAAAACAGTTCACATAATAGCTCTGTGTTAGACAAGGCATTAATCCTCACATCACCAGGATGAGTCAGCACCGTGCACTCCTGCCTGCACGGCTCAGCTATTATGACGTCAGCGCTCTAGGGCAAGCCTCAGACACAAGCAGTGCAGGAGACCTGTGTCACCTATTAGAAATCGAGGAGGAGACCTGTGAGATTAAAAAAGCGTAATTGAAAGACTGTCTCTGGCTCCTAGGAAAATGTGAAACTGATTATATGCTACATCAAACGGCAGTCAAGCAACTTCTAGAGAGATAAGGCCAGAGAAAAGACTGTAGTGAGTTGATAGTGCATTCTTGTATCCATGTCCTTGTGCCTCCACTGGGCCAGGCTCCATGCTTGCTTGGATCATTCCAAATCCTGAAGCTGCCTTATGTCAGCAGGGTGACAGTTTACAACAGTACTGTTGCCCTCAAGTGCCCCGTGGACACAGCTGAGGGCTCCAGGAGTGTTGTCCCAGAGGCCCAGCAGAAGGAAAGGAAAAGTTCCTTGGGAACAGATCAGAACATTATCTTCTCAGTGTGTCTAGCGCCAAGTGTCTTTTCAATGGCCTCCTCTGGACAGGTGCAGAGTTCAGCCCGTTTGACCTTGTCTCCTCGGCAATGCATTTAATCCAATGCCCCAATCTGGATTTGACCCAGATTTCAAGAAGAACTCAATGGTTGCCAGGCTTTCCTCCAAGTGTTTATTGTTCCACTACTCTTTACAGAAACAAAAAGGGGCCTTCCATCACCCACCTAGCTGCCTGGGTAAGCAGGTAGCAATGACTTGCTCTACTTGGGAAACCCAGTTCTTGTAAGTCAGGCCTCTCTACATTTCAGACACATGTGCATTCTCAGGACAGTACCTTTCAGTGTTGAAAAGAGTGATAATTTACTGCCTTCATGACACTCTCTGTTAAAAAGACATTCCTCCATCACAGCATCCATCCCTCCCTCTTACTCTCACCCCAGCCAATCACCATCCCCTGTAATAACCACCAGAAAGTGCCTTACTGCTGGGATCTTCCATCTTCGTTAGATTGCTAATCATCTCCTACCAGGTTTATAAGCTAATATACTGCTCAACTTAGTTTTGATTAATTATCATGCATAGCTTTTTATTTAGTTTTCAGTCAACAAACATTTTTGGAAGTGTGTTACTATACTTGCTTCTAGGAACTCCAAAATAAATAAGAAATGCTTCCTGTGCTTAAGAAGATTTTGAACAGGTATCCAAGCTGGTTCTTAAAGTTAAGACAGGGATGCCGGGCGTGGTGGCGCACGCTTGTAATCCCAGTACTTGGGAGGCGGAGACCGGAGGATCTGGGTTCGCGGCCAGCCTCAGCTACTTAGTGAGGCCCTCTGCAACTTCATGAGACCGGGTTTCAAAATAAAGGATACAAAATAGGGCCGGGGGTGTAGCTCGGAGGTAGAACGCCCCTGGGTTCAATCCCCGGTACCGCCAAAAAAAAAAAAAGTTAAGAGAGGGACTAGCAGTTTACCAGGTGGATATAGGAAAGGGGAAAGAAAAGGGATCATAATCAGGAAAAAAAATCAAAAGCATTTATAAAGTCAGGAGAAATCACGTAGCAGCCAGGGTCAGAGGTGTTTCTGGAGCATGGTGGCTGAAAGAGGAACATGAGAGATGGGGCTGCTGAGCAGAAAAGGGGCAGATCACAGAGGGGCTGTATGCCATGCAAAGGAGATTAGACTTGCTCCTGCAAGCTTAAGGAGGCTTCAAAGAATTTAAGCAAATTTATATTTTAGAAAGGGCACTCTGAGCCCAGTACTTGGGAGTCTGAGACGGGAGGATCCGGTTTCGTGGCCAGCCTCAGCTACTTAGTGAGGCCTCCACAACTTCGTGAGACTCTGTTTCAAAAATAAAGAATAAAAAATAGCGCTGGGGTGTAGCCCGGAGGTAGAATGCCCCTGGGTTCAATCCCCAGTACCGCAAAAAAAAAAAAAAAAGAAAGGGCACTCTGGTGATAGAGATGGCTGGCTAATAGGGGACCAGATCAAAGGTGACAACCGGGAGACTGGGCTGTGCAGGGAGAGTGGAGTGGAGGAGAGACTACTTGGGAGCATTGACATGGGCGTTAACATTTGCATAATTCCAGCATATCTGGGACCACTGCATAATCTTTGCCGTCTAGGAGAAAGGCTGATCTGTTGTGTGGGACCAAATTTCAGACCAAAATACATCCTTATGGAAGCTTCACTATAGACCTCAATTTGAATGTGACCCCACTCTGAGCTGCTGCCTATGGGTCTCCAGGGGTGTGTCTCCTGCCCACAGTGGGCATGAGGCAAGAGGAAAGGGAGCGGACAAGAACATGACATTGCCAGTGTCCTGTTTTTCTTTCACCTGAAAATGAAAGCATTTCTTAATAATGTCTCCCTAAAGTCAATCAATGCCCCAATTTCCTATCATTTTCCCATTGCTGCCTTTTTTTAAGCAGAATTTCCAAGCCATTGAACTGAATTGCAACTTATGCACAGCCGGGTGTTGAAACAGTTCAGTATATTCATTCCTTCTCTCTGAATTAGAGTTCACCATAAGTGTGCTTTTCTCTTGTTCACTTTGGGCTGCCAGGACAATTTAAAGGAAATTTTTAACAGCTTATGTCTCACGTACCATGTTCTCTTTTGCAAATGGAAGGATCTGCGTGGGTGTGTTTAAGTCTTCTCTATACTGCTTTCTAGAGAAAGGTTTGAGAAGATGAACAAGATGAGGAGTAGGGACCTATTGGAAGCCCAGGTCCCCCAGTGACCTGAGTGCAGAACGTAGGCTGGTGATCAGATGGTCAATTATGTGTTTGTCAAAACACAGTGGGCTGCATTCCAGCCTGCCAGCTTTGGAGGCCCAGCTTCTGCCAACCAAATGTCATCTGGGAACATGCAACACTGGGCACTGTGAAGGAGTTTGAAATAGACCATGCCACAGCCAACCTACTGCCAGTCTTATAGCACCAATATGGCATGCACAGCCGGGCCCCATGTTTCAGAGCTCAGGAATTCACTGTACTAAATTCAGGAGGTCAGATGGGTTCATGTTTTCAAAGCCTATGTTCTCTGCTTTGAACACTGTGACTTGCTCCTCAGCAATTTCCAGGGGATTTTTCCAGTCACATCTCTGTGGAAACCATTCTTTTTGTGATGGTTATGAGAGCCTTGTAAATGTCCCGGAGGAGAAGGAAAAAAATAAACTTGCTCTGACAATGACTGTGATTCCTACAAGGGATTCCAGCTCTTAGGAAATTACATTAAAGGTGCATAGCTTTTAAAATATCAGGAACCACCTTGGCAACTTATAAAAAGCAGAAGGGCTTTGCCTATTTTATAAAGTGATTTGCATATACCTGCATAAATAATGTCCCCACCTGTACTTTTATGCATTTAGGTTGAATAAATTAAATTCACTGATCTTTAAAATATTCACTGTCTTTCATTGCTCAGACATCATTTTCAGGACCCTTCCTCCTCATTTTTTTCCCTGTGGTGGTAGTGGCTAATTTTGTTTTTAATCTTTCGACTAATTCAGAGAATCAAAACACTCTGCAGACCAATTTACTGCAGCCTGGAACATTATCTCCCTCTGCATGCATTTCTCTTAGCCTTTCCACCTATCAGACCATGAGTTCCATATATTTTTCATAAGAGAAAATGGAAAAGTATATTAGTAAGGTGAAAACACAGCACAGGACAGGAGTAAGCTCAGCTGCCTATATGTATATCCAGATTTGCACTGATAGACACCTGAAGGACACACGTACTAACCTTTTCATTCTTTGGCCATTTCCACAGCCCCTTCAGAAACCTTCTGGCTACTAACCCATATCAGTTATAACTTCAGCCTTTAAATCAATGCCTGGCCAGTAGGCTAGCCTCAACCACATTTACTCCATAAGATATTATTAAGCACTTACTGTGTATAAAGGATCATGTTTAGTGGAGAGTTAAAATATAAACATAGGACATTGCCCTTGCTTGCTCTAAAGGAACTTAAAATTGAGTTAAGAAGTTATACTGAGTGTTTTGTATACACATAAAACAATAAACGACTAAGTTCCAAAAAGAATGATATAGTCCAGGAAGTACTATAGGATTTCATTCTTGAAAGAGAGTCTTGCGGGCTGGAAAATTTCATGTAAAATGTGATTCAGCTGGGTCTTGAAAAATGGCTATAATATAAAGAGAAGATAACAAGTTAGAGAATGATTTCCAAGCAAAAGCAAGCCCCTAAGTGCTGGGATCTTTGAGTGGATTCAGACTCACAATGGTCTTCCCCAACCAAGTTATTAACCATTGAAAAATAAGACAAAAAAAATTGATAACTAGGGAACCAAAATTTCTATAAATGTTGATAAAAGGGTGTATCTTAGTGCTAGAGGCAAACTGGGCTTACTTATTCCCTTCTCCTCCCTCTAGAGTTTGGAAAAGCCCTCCCAAGGGAAAATTTGGATTTCCATAGGAGAAACATTGAAGTCACTAACTCCTACTAGTCTAAGTAGAAAAAGAGGGAGAAAGAGGCTAAACTCCTGAATTCACAAAATTTGATAGAAATATGTGAGAAATATGTATCAATGGCTGTCTTACCAGGATGATTCATCTCAGAGGGAAGTATAAGGAATGAGGCAAGAGGTGAGAAGTGTTTACAAAACTTCCTTCTGAAAACTAGGAATGAGGAAGACACTTTCTTACCAGCACAGAGATCCACCGAGAGGAAGAATTATTGCATGAGATGAAAGTGGAAACCAGAACCAACAGGTCAAACAGAACACTCACCTGTCTGAGGGGGCATACCTGGGGTTAGAATCAGTACTCACTGTAGTTATCTAGTGAGTACTGATTTGAGAGCTCCTTTTTAGAGTCCCAAAGTTTCTAGAATCAGAACCTAGGAGAATAGGAAAAAAAAAATGAAGATAATGAACTAAATAAAAACTGTTAGGAAGAAAAATACAAACATTTATATCTCCTCTTAAACTAATAATAACAATAGAAAATAATGTTTATTGAATGCTTACCTTGCTTTAATACTGGGATAAATACTTTTAACATTTAAAACTACCCTATTAAGTAGATGCTGTTACAATCCTAGTTGTGAAAATGAGGAAACTGAGATTAAAAATGTTCAAATAATTTTTCCAAAAACACTTGATAAGCAGTAGAGATAGAACTTAAATACAAGGCTACCTGTTTTTTAAAAACCTTGTCCGAATATCATTAAACATAAAGTGAGTGTCAACTAAATGCTAAAGATACAATGGTGAGGAAAATAGACAGGGACTCTCTCCTGGAGTTTACAATCTGGAGGATGTGAGAGACAGATGAGTAAAATGGTCACATCAAATAACTTATATTTACAAACTGTGTTTTCCACTATGAAATGAAAGAAGCAAAGGCTCTAAGCGCAAATAGAAGAAGGGCACCTAAGTGAGTCTGGAAGTTTAGGGGAAGCTTCCTTAAGGCAGTGACTTTTTTGTTTTTGTTTTTGTGGTACTAGGGATTGAGCCCAGGGGCATTCTACCTCCAAGCTACACCCCCGGTCCTAGTTTATTTTTTATTTTGAAACAGGGCCTTGCTAAGTTGCTGAGGCTGGCCTTAAACCTGCAATCCTCCTGTCTCAGCCTCCCAAGTACTGGGATTACAAGCATGCGCCACCATGCCCAAAGAGGCAATGACATTTGAGCTAGCATCTGAAGATGAAAAACAAGTGAAGTTGGGTCATAGGAAAGGATTCCCTGCAGAGGAAACACATGGGCTAAAAGGCCCTAAATACAGCCAAATAGTATTCAGTGAAGAGCATCCTAAGTTGAGGTTGAAGAGATACAAAAGGCCTGGCATTGTCATGCCCTTTGTAGCCATGTTAGGGATTTGATCTTCATCCCAAGGACAATGGGAAAAAAACTTAAGAAGGAGAGTGGTGTGATCAATTTAATGTTTTAAAATGATATATTCTTGGGCATTTAGCCCACAAAGATGGAAACATAACCCACAGAAATCTGTACACTGATGTTCATAACAGCTTTATTGGAAATAGTTCAAAACTGGAAACAACCCAGTTGTCTTTGGTGGGTGAATGGTTAAGCAAACTGTTACACATCAATATTGTGGAATACTTCTTAAGCACTAAAAGGGAATGAACTATTGAGACACATAAAGACTTGGATTAATCCTAAGGGTATTGCAGAGTTAAGAAAAAGAGCCAATATCAAGATTGCACACTGTTTTACATACAACACTCCTGAAATATAAAATTATAATGATGAACAGATTTTTTGGTTGACAGAGCTAGGGGTCTGGGGTAGAGGTGGAGGAGACTGTGGCTATAAAAGGGTAGCACAGGATTCTTGCAGCAGAACTTTCTGTACTTTGACTATGGTGGTGTCCATATCAATCTACACATGAAATATGATTGTGTAGAATTTTACACACACACACACACACACACACACACACACACACACACAAGCATATAAAACTATTGAAACTTGATAAGGTAGATGAATTGTACCAAAGTAGGTTTTCTTATTGTGATATTGTACTATAGTTATATAAAATATTACCACTAGAAAATAGTGTGTAAAAGAAGCAACATATCTCCTTGTATTGTCTCTTACAATTGCAAGTTAATCTACAATTATCTTGAAATTATAAGATAGAGTAAGAGAGAGAGATTAAGCAAGCTTCATTGTAGTGAATGATTTGGAAGGATAGAAAGTGGGCATGGGAAGACCAGTAAGGAAGCTATCGTGGTAGACCACAGACAAGATAGAATAGGATGGTGACCTCAGGAGTAGAGGAAATGTAAATGGAACCAAGAGGTAGCTCAGAAGCAAAATATACAGGACTGTCTCATGGGTTGGTTGTGATAGCTGAAGGAGAGAGAAGCAGCAACAGTGACTCCTGGTTTTCCATTTATAAAACTATATGGAGATGGTGCCATTCACAGTTATATGGAATACCAAGGGAGTACTGGAGTGGAGGGAAGATTGTAAGTTCCATTGTTGAGATGTCGAATGTGAGGTGCTTTTGGTAGATAAAAATGAGCATATTGAAATTGACATTTGAATATATATATGTATATAAATGAAATTCAGAAGTAAAAAACACTGGAGAGATTAATTCAATTTAATCAACATGTGGTGATAAATGAAGCTGTTGGCATGAATGATACTGCCTAGAAGAGAAGAAGATCCAAACTGAAACTTGAAGAACTCATAATATTTAATCATCTGGTAGAGAAAAATGAAATCTATAAAGTACCCTCTGCAGGAGCAGTCAGAATGGTCATAGGAAAATCAGGAAACAAAAGTACAAAAGCTGAGAGAAGAGAACATTTCAGGGCTAGTGGTCCAGCAGTGTGAAGTGCTTCCAAGGGGTCAAATAAGTCTAGGATTGAAAAGGATACATTGGATAGATTAATTTGGAGATATTGTTGACCTTAGCAAAAGCTGTTTTGTTGAACTGTAGTAAATAGTAAGTTGTTTGTAATAGGATGAGGAGAAAGTGAGGTGAAGAAATTGAGACATCATATGTGGATCACTTCTAAAAGTTTTGCTGTGAAGGAAAGGAAAATGAGCTAGTGTAATATCTTCAGAGGGAAAGTGAGGTTGAAAGAAGGGTTGAGAAAAATGGAAACATTGATTTGTTTTTGTCTGTTTTCTTATAGGAAGAATTCAGTAGAGAAGAGAGATTCAATGTGCAGGAGAGACAGGAAGACAGGGTGATTGGTAGTGGGTGGTTCCTGATAAGGCTAGAGAGCTAGCATCCTGAGTATAAATGGAGGCAAAGAAAGATGGACACCTCTTATATTATTACAACAAAGAAGAAGAAAAAGATAGAGGCAGATGCCAGCCCATGTGTAGATTTAGTACTGACAGGTTATGAGGTTTCCCACATCATAGCTCCTAAAGGGTCAACGTCCTGGAAAGAATAAGTGGGAAGAGAAGATCTGATGAAAGTAGAGGCTTGAAATAGTTTTGGGGACAAATGGAACAGCAAGTTGACGAAAGAAGCATAGATTCTCCTTGGCAGTGTGGAAGGCCCAGGTGAGTCTAGTGGGTTAACATTGATTCCCATCGGCCTTATGTGATTTTCTCCAGCATTTCAGCAACTGCAACAGGAATACTCAAAAGAAATGTGTATTTAAGTTCAGATTTTGATGGGGTTCCACCTAGTGTTTGTGAAAAGACAAAAAGGCACTACAGGCTTCTCCGCCTCCTCTTCCTTCTTCCCCTTCTTTTTCTTTTTTCTAGCTAAGGTCAGTATAGAGCAGTGAAAGGGCTCAGTCAAATTCTCCAAGCGTGTGTTGAACACCTATAGCATACCAGGCACTGTATTTGGCGCAGAAGAGCAGAGGTGAATGCGGCACCATCCCAGCCCTCAGACAGCTCCCAGTCTTGGATGCTTTGAAGGCTGCCATCTGGTCCAAAAGGCCAGGCGCAATTGATTAAAATAACCTTTGCCAAAAGACAAGGAGACTCACGTCATTCCTTTCTTATGCCAGCTTCTTTCCCTGCTCTCTCAACCCTATCCTCTCCATACCCAGTCACTGTGTTGCTTTCCAAAAAAAAATCTACTCTCTGCCAAGCCTCCAATATACACCATACATATATGAGTGACAACTCTGATTTTTCTCTTTATCATTTTGCTAAAATATCATTTAGGAACAATTAGATCATCTACCTGAAGTGTGAATTTTCTCTAATTTTAAGAGCTGGCATCTAACTATGCAGAAAGGCTACTTATGTAAAAGAGGAAGGTGAGAGGAAGAGTAGGTAGATTAGAGAGGGTGGGGGGAAAGAAGGAAGAAGGAAGGCAAAGAAAGGAAGAAGGGAAAGAAAGCTAATTAACTACCAGAAGACCTTAGGCAGCAGCCCATCCTTGTTATTCAACGGAACTCCCATTTGAAATGAATAAATGAGCCTCTATCCCTAATGGTGACCTACACCATCAGCCTCCACAAACAGCTTCCAGACCTGGAGTACTATAGAGTAATTAAATTCCAGCTGCTGGCAATGTAATAGGACGTATAAAGAAGATCTGAAAGAGGTGAAAGTTCCTAATTTCCAGTAGCAGTAAGACCCTTTGCTCAGATTTATTCTGAGCGTTATAAAATGGTATCTTAGAATAAGATGGTGGCAGAAGTGGCTTTGCTTTATTTAAACACATTCCATTCTGCTAGTTTCTTTTCAGGAAGTGACATTAGGACCATTTGACTCAAAACTAAATTGCAGATACATCTGGGGTAAAATTTGGCAGCTGTTGAGTGAAACAGCTGTATTTTTTTAATATTTACTTCTTTCGTGATTCTATAATTCATACTTATTGTAAAATATTAAGAAAATATAGAGTAAGTAGAAAACATCCATAATCTTACTACACAGACACAACTATTATTAACAATATTTTTGATCAACTTACAGTCTTTTCTCTAGATTTTAATTTAGCATAGATTTTACATACAAGGTTATATCCTATTTTTAATTCAACATTATATAATAAATACTTCCTGTTATAATTATATACTCTTTGTAAATATCACTGCAATGTCTGAATCATATTCTATCATATAAAACTCCCAGAATTTACCTAATTATGCCGTATAAATACTTAGGTTATTTTCAGTATTTTAGCTTTTATATTTTAAATCCTGTAGAGTAAGAACTACATTGCATCACATCAAATTGTCAAATGTGAAGGAAACTTGAAGTAAGCAATAATGTCACCCATAAAGGAACTGGTCAGGCAATGAGGATATCCTTAAAGACAACTACTAATTACTAATGACTGTGAAAGTTATATTGGAATTTTTAAGTAGTCCTTGAAGGGTTTATCAAGCTCTTTTTTCCCCAAAAGTAAAAATTTTTAATTTTAGCCGGGTGTGGTGGTGCACGCTTGTAATCCCAGTACTTGGGAGGCTGAGACAGGAGGATCGCAGGTTCGCAGCCAGCCTCAGCTACTTCTTAGGCTCTCCGCAATTTAGTGAGACCCTGTTTCAAAATAAAGAATAAAAAATAGGGCTGGGGATGTAGCTCAGAGGTAAAATGCCCCTGGGTTCAATCCCCGGTACCACACAAAAAAATTAAATTTTAATTCTAACAATAATACATTTAGTTTTGCTTGAATTTGTTACAGTGATGGTATATATAAAGAACAAAGCAAAATTCTTTCAAAATCTCACAGCCTAGAGTTAAGTACTGTAAACACTTGGAAAATATATTTCCATACATATCTATTTGTCTGTCTCTTTTTCTTTCTTCCTCTTTGTCTTTCTTTTTCCAAAATGAAAGAAAAAAGGGACTTACTGATCTACTCTTTTCACTTAACAGTATAATAGTCATTTTTCCATATTAATAATTATAGATCTTTATTATCATTACAGTAACATTGTACATCAGTGTATGGGTAATATACTGACTCAATCACTTATTGATGGATATTTTGGATACTTAGAATGTTTTTTCATACTAAATCATGCTGCAATAACTATCTTTGTATACAAACATGCATGCAGCCACTTTTTAAATGCATTTACCTGATGATTTCCTTAGGAGAAATATAAAGTAGTGGTACTACCAAAGATAAGTGCATGCCTCGCTAAACTGCCCTCCAGTAAAGTTGTATAAATGTATACTTTCACCAACAAAAAAAGAAACTAGCCATTTCTCTACATCACTAATTCTGTAATTTTCAATTGTAATTTTTACCATACAAGTGAATATTTTCCTATTGGGACTATAACATGCATTTTCCAGGCATAAAATCAAAGCCTGAAAACTTCAAAAAATATTAAGTTTTGCTACATGAAAATGAAAATTACTATGGCAGAAAATATTTTTATTTGTTTTTTATTTTTTATTGGTGCATTGTAATCATACATCTTGATGAAGTTCAGGGTGATACAGGCATATATGCACACAGTACTCATTGAGCCCTCCCCCAGTTCCCACCCCATTTTCTCTCCCTCAGAAAATATTTTTAAACTGGGAAAAATATCTGTGACATATCCCTAATACCTTAAGAGTGGATATGAAATCAATAATAAAAATATTTAAAATTGTATCATTTTATTAGTAGTTTATATTTTGTTTTAAATTCTTTATTGATGTTTATTATTTTAAAATAATTATCTTTAATCACTATATCATTTTAATTATTTTATTAAATTTTAAAAATTAAACTTGGAAAGGACACTTGAGCAATCTAACAAGTGTGTGGTTGCTTAAGTCTCACTCTATACTCCAAAGGCAGTGCTCTCTAAAGTCCTTTTTTTTTTGTACTGGGAGTTGAACTCGGAGGCATTCTACCTCTGAGCTACACCCCCAGACTTATTTTATTTTTTGTTTGAAACAAAGTCTTGCTAGGTTGCTGAGAGTCTTGCTAAATTGCTGAGGCTCATCTTGAACCTGCAACCCTCCTGTCTCAGCCTCCCAAGTCCTGGGATTACAGGTGTGTGCCACTATGCCTGGCTCCCTAAAGTCCTTTACAGTCACCTCAAGCTCTGGTTCTTGTGCTCTGATGGCCACACCGACCTCACTGCCCTCCTCTGGAGAATTGTGGGATGCTGGGACACCTATGGATTTCAGATCGGGGTGGTTGTTCTTCCTGCTTAGATACATTTATGCTTATCTAGCATCACCATTCTCCAAAGAGGCAGGTGAATTATTCACTCACATGAATGTAAAAATTCTCATCTGCGTTCTGCCGTCAGACTTCAGAATCAGTAAATTATCAGGAAGAGAAAAATACACACTGGCAACATTGCCTGATCCATGTCTCCGAGGCAGGATTGACAGTATTCTTCTACCAGATGTAGATAGAGATTTCTGGATGTTCTCATAAATAAAGTGCTAGAGGCCATGCCATCAATGTCCTCCACCACCCCCCCGACTCCCATGTGTATTACTACATACTTAATGAAATGGAATATTTTTCAGCAACTTCAGGGAAAGTGAAAGACGCCAGAGAAGCAGAAATGCCACATTGACAGCATCACCCCAGAATCCACAGAACAAACTGTGACAGGGCGTCTTCTCTGTGTTTTAGGACAGGAAGCATCTGGGCTCTGAGAGTGAGCTCTCTGAGTCTTTCAAAGGGGCAGGTGTTGTTGTACAAAGCTGTTTGGAGGGGTAAAAGTTCAGTTGCTCATGATAAAGGATGGCATGTGCTCGGGGGCATTCTGGACCCCTTTTGGGAAAAAGGTATATACAGGAAAGTAGTATGTGTCTTAACTCTTTAAATAGTGTCCAGAAAAAAAGCAGAAGAGAAACAAACATGTCATAGGTCCCATGGTAGTTCGTTTAGACCAACCTGAAGCTGAAGAGAATGGTAGGAACCAGGCCTAGCCAGCAGATTGTTTTCTACCTGAGCCCCAATCAGGTGAGAGCATATGGTCATGTGCCAGGCTTTAGTGCAGTTGGTGGCACTGTTAGAGACCATGAGGCTGGCTCAAGGTACCTAGGGCTCCAAGTGCTCAACGTCTCACTTTCTTATGATGCCCTTCAAAAACTTCACATATTACACACCTGCTTCTGTAACACAGCTGATATCCCTGGGCCAAATAGTAACGTAGGAGTGATGATTAATGTTGGGTGTTAACTAACATTACGAGTGTTCCTCATACTCTTTTTTCACTCTACTTCACCAAACGTGGT
>PVJS01027184.1:0-26441 GCA_004027185.1 Glis glis | reverse complement strand
AATATTGTTTTTGATTCACTATTTTCCCAGGGAGAGGTAGCTCTAATGGCTTCCATTTAGCCCTTCCCACCATAATAGCCCTGACTCCACAGACTAGAGAACCAATGTGGGGGTTCTGCCAAGTACTGAGTATGTCTATACCAATTATACATTCAGGGACTGGGGAGATAACCACAGGATGAGTACGGGGACCCACTGGCTAGAACACCTTAGATCACCTGACCTCCATAAGCACCTACTTTGACCGGAGGACCACAATGACGCTTTGGATCTCCTGGGATTAACGTCAATTCAGACCCAGTGTCCAGCAGTCCCCTAAAAGTCTGATCATTTCCTCTTCCCCAATTTATAGTTAGCCTCGTGAAAGACCGTAGGTCCCTTTGGCGAAGGACGGGGGAAATATTAACA
Organism: Glis glis; assembly: GCA_004027185.1. NCBI lineage: Eukaryota > Metazoa > Chordata > Mammalia > Rodentia > Gliridae > Glis > Glis glis. The sequence continues at coordinate 26,033 of PVJS01027184.1, read as the reverse complement.
GTAGAACTTTTTGGTTCTGCACCAGAGTCCTTTCTCAAGGGGACCTGGCCTCCCCGTCAGTCAAGGGGTTCTGGGTCTGTAAACTGGTTCAAGTCTTGGAACTGGTTGAGAGACCGTGATTCTCTGTTTTTATGATATGTGTCAGACTTTGGTTGTTTGTCCTGGAATTTTTCTGCTTATATAAATCCAATAGGAATTTGGTGGGTTTCCTGTCTATTTGACTTCTGGGGACACCATGACTAATCAGCCAATGCCATAGATTTGCACAAGTCAAGCCCTTCTGTTCATTGCTCCTCCTCTGCTGTCCATTAGGATAGGTACGACTACGTCGCTTCTGATGGTTGAGAGCCGACACTTGACCCCTGATACTACGGGATCCAATAGTATGCATCACGTTTAAGTCTAACAATTGATCAATTGTGTCTCCTACCATAAGTTCTGGCATACAGAGGATAGCAACAGCAGAGCCCTTTAAGGATGATGGTGCTCCCCTCACAAATTTGTTTCTTAAAGTCCTCTGGATGTGTCCACTGTGGAGGAGAAGGTCTCAAATGGCAAATCCACTCCAGCATTCCAAGCTCTCTAAGCCTTTGAATCCCCTCATCCACAGAAAACCAAGGGAGGTCAGGCATTTCTAAATCATTTACAGTAAGCCATCTCTTGGTCCATACCTCAGCTAACCAACCAAATAAACTATTAGTACCCTTTTGAACATTACGAGCTGCTGCATTAAATTTAGAATCTCTGCATAATGGGCCCATATCAATAAATTCAGCCTGATCTAATTGTATATTATTTCCACCATTATCCCACACCCTTCAAATCCATTCCCATACATATTCCCCAGACCTCTGTTTGTATGAATTAGAAAACTCAATAAGTTCCTTTTGGGTATAGCGTTCTTCCTCATGGGTCACAACCTGCACCTCACCTCTAGGGGCCCGCTTAGACTTGCTCCTAGTTATAGGCCTAGAGGCAAAAGTGGGTGGGGTGGGTGGGTCTTGAAGGGTATCAGCATTACCTTGCTCTGTTGCCCTAGGCAATGCTGGAGTATTTCCCCCAGGGGAAGGTGGAGGAGCCAATTCTGTAGAGGGTGGGGAGTCCTCACCTTCTGGCAGGATAAACCCCTCAGAATGTTCAGATTCAGTATGGGAGGAACCTCTTCAGGTTCCTCCCATACATCCCCACTCCAGTTTTCAGGATCCCATGGTTCTCCTAGCAGTGCCTTCACCTTAATTGCAGACACCTTTCTAGGCTGAGAATGAGGCTTACGTTGTAATTCAACCAATCTCAGGATGAGGGCCTGTGTTTGATTTTCAGCAATTTCCGTTCTATGACTACAAGAGAAAAGATTCTCCTTCTAAACACACTGACTAATGGTTCGGTCTGATATGCGGTCCTGGAGCCTATCCTTTTCCCATGCTAATTTCTCAAATGATGCCAGGAGTAACCAGCCATCATCAGTATATTCCTTAGTATTTTGGAAATGTTCAAAAGTATGATATATAGAATCACCAAACTCTTTTCTCCTCACAAAAGGAGAGTTAGGGTAATCGAAAGGGTTCACCCTTCGTATAGCATTAAACAGTTGACACCATGGAGTATCAGCACCTCCCCCACTAATTGAAGGACGGCCTTCACTCACTTTAGGCCTAATCAAGTTGGAGAGCCAGCTCCTGGAGCCAGAAAACCAACTAAGAGAATACATTCTTGCAATTCTGTTACTCTAGAACCACTCCTAGTACCAGAATATGTATTGGTCAGGGTTCACTAGACTAACAGAATTCACTGAATGACTATATGGGAAAAGGGATTTATCAGATCAGCTTACAATGTAGTCCCCAGTTCCGACTGCACGAGGAGAGTCAGAGGAACCAGTAGCTGGTCGAGCGGTCTAAGAGGTCTTTGGAGAAACGATGGTGAAGTTTCAGTTCAAAGGGCTGGAGGCCAACGATTTCAGACGAGAGCAGAAGATCAAGAAGTTCTTCTGAGAAACGGTGAAGTTGGAGGCCAACGATCTCAGACAAGAGCAGATGCGTTTTCTTCGGAAAGAGTCGCGCATCCCTCTATGCGGCTTTCTCCTACTTTTATCTAAGTCCTGCACCTATCAGAAACCTGCTGCCTATATTTAGGGCAGGACTTTCTGTTTAATCTGCTGTTACATAAACCAATTGTCTTATTGACACACCCAAAGTCACATGATCTTGGGTGTGTTATGATCCAGTCAAGTTGACAAATTAGATTAACACAGATGGTGGTGATAGTTACACAACCATGTGCAATTACTAAATATCAAAGAATCATACACATATAAATGGTTAAAAAATGTAACTTATTGGGCATGGTGACCAGTGTTTGTAATCCTGGTAGTTGGGAGGCTGAGACAGGAAGATTACAGGTTCGTGGCCAGCCTCAGCAACTTAGCAAGGCTCACCACAACTTAGTGAGATTCTGTTTTAAAATAAAATAAGTAAAATAGGCTGGGGGTGTAGCTCAGAGGTAGGAAACCCCTAGGCTTAATCCACAGTACAAATAAATAAATAAACAAGTAAATAAATGTAAACTTTATCATGTGTATTTTACTATAATTAAAAGAACAATGATCAAAGAAAATGATTAAAAAAAATGGTTAATTTTATGTGTTAACTTGACTGACCCACAAGGTCCCTAAATATTTGGTTCAACTTCATTCAGAGGATGCTTCTGGTTGAGAGTAACATATGAATCAGTAGATGGAGTACAGCAAACGGTTCCCCCCATTGTTGGTGACCTTTTCCAATCTCCTGAAGACCTGAATAAAGCAAAGACCTGAGTAGGAGATAATTCTCTCTCTCTGCCTCTCTATAACAACATAAGGAGAAGGACTCAGTTTGATGGCAGGCTTGAATTGTAACCAGATAATCTTCTTCAAATACAATGCACTAAAATGAGTTGCTTGCTGGGGAGAGGCTCTACCACCCTGGCCACCTCTCTGGTTACCCTGAAAGCTGCATAGGATGGGAAGTGTATGGAGGAGAAGGTGAAGAAAATCTCACCTTGTCTAAATGACCCTGAGAAGAGCCCTCAGCTGCCCTACTGAGATCTCCTAGTGTCTGTGTGCAGATGGGAAACATGGTGCTGAAAGAAATTTAGAGAGAGGTTGCTTTAAACTACTTTCTTATATCAAGGCACAAAAACATCCCCATTCTCATCTTATCCTGATGGCGAACTGGAATTTAGCAAAGCTTCAAAAATTAGAGGACTCTCACAGGGCCTCATTGAAAGGAGGCAGGTAATGAACAGAGGCAATTTTTTAAAGTCACAATCAGAGGGGAATGATGTAGAGCTTGCAATTACCCGTTAGAGAAAGTTGAACTGTGAAGGGTCTGAATTTGCAGGAGGCAAGTATCCAGCTAAGGACTCCACTAATTAATTCAAAAAGGCTGTTCTTGGTTCAAAAATGTCAAAGAATAAGAATCAGTTGAATCATATGAAGGGAAAAACATAAAACTTCAGCAGCTAATGATGGTAAGGAATACTTGAGTCATTTAGATACTGACTTTGATAACTTTTTATTATTTAAAGGAAAAAATAAATATTTGCATCCAGGATTAACAGATTTGGGTTATAAATCCCCATGAAGGTTTAGTAAACCAAGTAAGTATTAATCTCTAAGGTAAAGAACTAAAATACTTGGATAGAATGAGAAAGACAGACCTCAGTGAAGGCCAGCCAATGTGACCAATGAACAAAGAATAATTAAGTGGAGGATAAAAGAACCAGGGCTCAGTTTAACTACTGGTATAGAGCAACACAGAATCAAGACAATGAGATTTTGTGACTTTTGGAAAGCATTGGTTGCCCAAAATAGAAGATGCCTAGAATGCCTAGAATATGCTGTCTCAAGGAGGATAACAAGGGACAAACTCCAGAGCTCTTAAGAATTCCAGGGCAATTTTCAGAGAATCATTCCCATTATTGTGAATTACTTACTAGGTTTAAATTAACTTATTTAATCGTGAGCATTGCTATTATTCCCAGATAGGATCAAGATAAAGAAGTTAAACAACATGAAGATGCCTGGATTTCTTCCCAAAAGCTTTGAGTTTTATTTTTCAGAGTCCACAGCTATTTCTTTCTGCTCTGTTTGTCTCATCTCTGGGGAATCTTCCCCAAATGCCTCAGGCATATAGCTACCTATGAGAAATAGTCCCTCTACACTATTAAAATGAGCTCTGGGGAAATGCTGTGTTAAAGACAGTTACATTGAGGTGTGACTGCTCAAAATTTGTGTAAACAGTACTTCAACAGGTGGAAAATCTTTGCAAGGCAAAAGAATGGTGCTTTAGTGAAGGTTTCAGATGAGAACCATTAGGACTGGTTTGTGGTAGCTGTATATGAAATCCCACTAGCACTTGCATGTCCTTTTGTCCTCTGTGTCAGGCTTGCTCTGCTCCCTTCCCTGATCCTGAGAGGCCTGTTTTAAATTTGACTGGGCTTAAGTGAGCACAAGACAACAGCCCCTCAAGGCATGTTCACGGATTTAAGGACTTTACATTGCTGAAAATAAGTCACCATGAACTGAAGAGTGGTTGGACACAAAGCATGCCTAGGCACAATTAGGGAAGAGAAAATCGGAAAATTAAGCAAAATGGTAATAGAACTCAGCAAGACATTACTGGTTAGTGATACAGTTAAATGAAACAGGAGGGACACAGTTGAAAAAGGAAACTGCCGGGAAACGACATGACAAAGGTTGACAAAGGTGGCTCATTCCACAAACCAGCTCAGAGCCCAGAGGGACTCAGCAAGGAGAACGATCTCCAGCTGAACTTGCAAAGAGAATGAGGCACAAACAAGAGCAGATGATATGGACAGTTTGCTTTCAGATATTCCAAAAGTCAGATAAAATTCAGAGGTCAAGTTGGGGATATGTTCTAAATCTAAGAGGGGACGGGCCAAAGCACTAGACCAGTTACGGTCAATACTTGGCAGGGACAAAGGCCCTTTCTTCTCCCCCTTCAGAAGTTTACAGGTTAATTTCTTATTCAGGTGACTTCCTCTGGAGCCAAATGGTCTTTACAAAACAAAAATGGGTGCATATTGTTATGCAGCATGGTACCTTTCATTGTGAGACAGATGGTCATTAGAGTTTCTCTAACAGTACTGTCCTTTTGGTTCTATGAACTCTGAGTGTGGCTATAAGATGCAAATGATTACAATTCTTATATGATGGAGAACAAGGAAGAGACAAGAGTCCCTGAACTTCACTGCCAGTAACTGATAATGCAAAAGAGCATTAAATTTAATTCAATAAATATTTTTAATTTCTATTTAGAACCTGCCACCATCCTAGAGATATAAATATAGGAGAGTATAAAACCAGAAAAAAGGACACATGGGTAATTTCCTATATTTCAGTCTAATACCTACTTTCAGAGAAGGTATAAAAACAATATTATAAGACAAAAGGATAGGTTACAGCTGAGGAATGGAGATGGAAAGAAGGGAGTTTTAGAAGAGCCACTCAAAAGAAGATGATCCATAGGTAAGACTCAGTATGTGCACATTTCCTTAAGAAGAGTTTATTATCTTTTAAGTTTCTCACCATTATTCCTCTCTTTCTTCTTTTATTAAGAAAAGCTATTGGCCCAAATATCACATTAAAATGAGGGTGAGCATTGTAAAAAATAATGGACTATGGAATATTCTAATTGGTATTAGATTTTTTCATTTTAATCAAATGGAAGGAGAAACTCTAAGAAATTTAATATTTGTATTTTAAAAAATTGTAATCTGAAGAAGGAATCTGTATTGAGTGCATCAATCCAGACTCCTCAGTTCTACAAAGACAGTGCCTTTGGGTAAAGTAACTGTGCTTTTGAGAGGAATTGAGTGATTATCACAAGCATGGACTTCAGAGGCTGTGTTTTCTGAAAACAAAAACCAACCAACAAAATAAATAAAAAGGAAACCTAACAGAGTGGCTCTAAACTGCTGCTCAGCACATTTAGCCTGCTTACCTAGTCAAGCATTCCTTGGAACAAGCCCCCTATTGGTTTTATTTAACAAGAGAAGTACTTCTATTCACATTGGCACACCTTTAGTGATTGTTGGTTTAAGAGGAATTCAACAGAATCAGCAGGACAAACTAATCACAGTTCTGATTCAAGGTTCCTAAACAAAAAAGTTAATACTGAAGATTCAGCATTTTGAAAATCTACCCTGTCCCTATCCAAATTGACCGTCTGTCTATTTCTCTTTCTCCCATTTCTTAAAATGCTTCCTTTAGAAGGAAAATGCTTATTGACATTATTAAGAACATTCTTTGTATACTAGGTTTATTTTTTAAAAAGCAGGTGATTTATAGAAGAGTACTTTTTTAAAAAAACTAGACTTTTTTATTTGAAAAATAGTTGTCAAATAATTCTATCATTGTCAAAAGGCCTTTTTATGTTGAATCCTGTTGTAATTTAAATCTCTGGCTTTTCTTTCTGTGATTGGCTACAAAAACTGTTTTTAAATATGATTGTTAAACCCACCCAAATCCTTTCTTAAAGGTAATTGATATTTTTAATCTGCAAAATCCTTTTTGTTATTAATCTAGATTGAGAGTAGCAAGATAGTGTGGAGATTATGGAGACCATATTAGAAGTTAGCCTACTACCCCAGCACATATTATCCATAGATCTCAGCTTTTTCATTTATTTTAATCTCCTACCCTCGCACTCAGTTCTTCATACTGAATCGTTTCTATGGATCTATTTTCATGTCACTGACCCTTCTCTAATCAGCTGTTAAATCTACTCAGTGAATTTTCACTTGATTCTCTTTTATACATAGTTCCTCTGATGAAAATTCCTATACTTCATTCATAATAAGCACGGTTTCCTATGCAATTGGGCATGGTTTAAACCTTTGTATGCTACTTCAGCTGTCTTTGTCATCTAAAGGCTGGTTTCTACTGATTGTCTTTTCTCTTGAGTGTCCCTACTTTTTCTTTGTAGACAGCATAGTATCAGTCCTGGAGCATTGTGGAAACTGTTTTGAATTCTGTTGTTTTCCTCTGAAGACCAAGATGCATTTAGAACAGAAAGTTAACTTGAGCAGAATAAAACTGCAAGCTTTGTTTCCTCTGAGGTAGTGGACAGCTGACATTCAAGTGTGGTCCTCTCAATGTTAGCTGACCTGCTAGGAGTCTCCCCAGTGCGAGTATGCTTCAGGTGTCTGCCCCATATGTGAGAATCTTTCGGACAGAATGTGGTGTTCTTATTTCTTGGTCTCTCATTTCTTGGGTTTTCTTTACACTTTCCAGCTGATATAGTTGCCTTTGGTATTTCAGGCTTGGAGAAAGTGCACGTTTTCTGTATGAACTTTAGCCATCCTACATGGTATGGGACAGAGCCTAATTTCAGAATTAAAGCAATGTAAAACAGAAAACTCACCCACCCATTTTCCTAATTGTCTACTTCTCTCTAATATGTGTCTGCATTGGGTTACTCTCTAATATTTTCTAGTAGTTGGTTTTAAATTTTGTCCATAGTTAATGGTTGTTATTGGTGGAAAGTGGAGCAATAATTACCATGTGGAGTCTATAGCATGATTCATTAATAGAATCACAGTGCTTACCTCTAGGGATCTGTAGTGAAGACAAGCCATATATAGCAGAGAATTATATAACACTTGACAAACAGTCATTGCCATGGTAATTGACCCTGGTAGACACTAAACATGGCAGATCAGGTGACCATACAGTCAGAGTTGGTTTCTATCAGTCCCACCAGGTCACATGATTATGCTATTCATTATCAGATGGAAGTGGTATATTCAGGATTCAGAATAAGCAGGATCTGAGGACAAAATTAAGCTGCAAACACAGTTTTCCCAGACTACCATGTCCTTTTCAGTATTGCTCTGGTATCTTTCCTTCAAATCCTACCTATAGCCATGTTGAGGGTAGTCAATTATGATCATTTGATGATGAAGGAAAAAAATCCAGCTTGCTGTGTATAGGTTTGCCTTTATTATCTGTAGCTCTATTATAGTGCCACTGACGAGTGGCCCTGAAGGACAGCAGTGAGGGAGAAATCCTCTCAGTCATTAGAATTTTGGGCAGTACTCCTGGCCATCCTCTTAGTGCTAAAAACAAATAGTGGTCCAGAGTAAGAATACATATGACTCATTGATAGTGGTGAATGACTTGACTGAGGGATAAATATTGGAATTTGGGAGATAAGACAATCTGTAGAAGAAATTGTGAATGGACCTTTGAAAGTGGCACAAAGTATGACAATCATTGTTTCCCACAATAAAGCACACAAAAAAGCATCTACCAAAGAGGCAAAAAGCAAGTATCAGGCTGACTCAGCCTATTGCTACTGTCCAGCCTCTTTGCAGCAAACCTAATGTTGATGCAATGGACTAACGGACTAGTGGATGAAATGGCAATAAAGTCTATGTGCCCAAAAGCACAGCCTGCCTCTAAACAAGGCTGATCTTCCTCTTTTGTTAACTGTCCAATCTAAAAGTAACAGAGACTCTATGAGGATGCTGATAAAATCCAATCTTGTAAGGAGACCAGCCATAAAAACTATGAGAAATAACAGATACTTTGTTACGGCAGCTGGAATGGACCAACATAGCCAATCATGCACTTATTTCAGAGTTTCTAGGGAATGTGGCCTATGTAAGTAAATTATCTTTCAATACAAACTCACATTAATAAAAAGGAAAACATAATGAGATGATTTGGTTATCAAGAGTAGCACGTATCACACTAATCCTTTTTTTGGCACTGGGGATTGAACCCAGGGGCATTCTACCTCCAAGCTACACCCCCAGCCCTTTTTTTTATTCTTTATTTTGAAACAGGGTCTCACTAAGTTGCGGAGGGCCTCACTAAGTAGCTGAGGCTGGCCGCGAACCCTGATCCTCTGGTATCAGCCTCCCAAGTACTGGGATTATAAGCGTGCACCACCACGCTCGGCTCACACTAATCCTTTTACCAAGAATAATCACCTTATTCCAAAAAAATATAAGATCAATTATAGCATCCTACCTGTAGGACCCAAGGAGCATGACCTAATGAACGAACTAAGGAGTCTTCATTGACAGATGCGTTAAATACTTAGAGAACAGGCTATGTGTGTGAAGAACACTGTTGGGGTCACTGCTGCAGGTTAAATCAGCAAAAGTAGGTAATATTCTCCAGGACTCTGATAAAATTCAATTTCTTGCTCTGGACAAGTTTCCAGTTTCTAAATTCATTTGCACCTGCTGCTTTATACAAAGCCCTCTAAGCATATTGTCCAAAAGCTGTTTCTGATTCACAGGTCAATGTTCTGCTTTCCAGAAGTCTACTTTAAGGCTTGCAGTCATCTAGGGCTTGAAATGTGCACTGTTGGCCACTTCATGGAACTTTCTACCCCAGTGGACAACGTAACCCTGGCCCCTCTTGGAACTTAGAGCTGGGAGAATTCTGGGCCAAATGTTACTTTGCTTATTCTTTAAGTGCTAGAGACTTGAAACTGTAAGAAGATGCTGGTTTGTATCAGGCTAAGGCTCAGAAATCCTGTACTTCTGTCATCACAGGGACTCTTCTGTTTCCAAAGTGTCCTGTCCTGATTACACTGGATACAGAGTTGGCAGAAGAAATCTCAAAGAGTTAGCAAGTTTTTCTTTGATCATCTCTCATTTTTTCTTTTGCACATTTGCCTCTCTTGTGAACTACTTTTGAAAAGATACTCATTGTCTTTTTGATATTCCCTTTAGCTTCAAAGTCTCTCTACAACATTTTGGACACATCTTTTCATTTCTAGCTAATTCAACTTAGTTCATTACAATTACTTACACCTGTTAAGTTAGGTGCAGTGGCACACACCTGTAATCCAAGTGCCTGGGAGGCTGAGTCAGGAAGATCACAGGTTTGAAGTGAGCCTCAGCAATTTAGCTAGGCTGATTCAAAATAAAAAAATAAAAATAAGGCTGGGGGTGTAACTCAGACATATAACAGCCCTGGATTCAATCCCCATTACCAAAATAAAAAATGATTTACACCTGTAAAAATGATTTGCACCTGTTATAAAAGAAGCACTGTGCTTAAGGCCTGAAGGTACAAATATGACCAATAAATTATTATTAAACATATGTTGTGTGAATGGGATGAACCAGTCATCATCTTTGTTCAGAGAGAATAGAAAGCAAGAGGACCTCGTAGCATTCATTCTGGGTAGCAAAAAACCCACTATTTCTTAACACAGTTTTACTTGTAATTGCAAGCAGGTCTTATATGGGCAGGAGAGAGTCAAGAAAATTTATGTACCATAACATGGAAAGTAGTCAAGAGAAGTAAAGGAATAAGAGGCCTATTGTTCCTGAAAGGCAAAGAATTAACTTTGTAAATAATGCAAATATTAGTTCCTTCAGAAAGGATTGACCTATGTTGTCTCCTGGGGAAATTAATATTTTCTATTATGTAAGAAGCTTAGTTGATGTCTGACGAGTCTCACTAGGGAATTCAGTAGTATGTTCTCTGAACTGGAATGAAAAGAGCCACATTCACATTTATTCATTGGTCCAGGACAATCTGCCTCAGAATCCTGTGGTCAATAGATCCAGGGCTAACTTAGGCACATTATGCATTTACAAACACCAGAAATGTGCCAAGATTTCTCTCTCTCTCTCTCTCTCTCTCTCTCTCTCTCTCTCTCTCTAGTATGTGTATGAGTGTGTGTGGGAGGGGGCTTTGCTGAAATATGGGTGAATGTTGAAAAAAAACTATCTACATACTTTCCATATACAATCATGTTAAATGCTATCAAAGACTTATCTTCCAATAAAGCTTACCATACATCATCATCTTGGCCTAAGGAGTTTGGTTTATCCTGATACATCATTTTCTTGCCTCCTTCAGAAAATAAAAAGAATGGCTCCTCAGATGGATGATGTTAAGCAATAATGTTGGGTTATTTATCAGAGGCTGAGTGTTTTATAACTCCTTTGGAGATCCTGGAGAAGACATTCGATATAAGAAGCAGCAGCAATATAATTATTTGGAAGTTCACAAAGATTTTCCCTATTCATAGGAGTTCAAAGAAAATAAAGGTTATAAAATACCATGTAGAGTAAAATGTATACACAATATTATATTTGTTTAGGAAAACACACATACCAGTTATGTGAAAGTTAAATGTTCAAATTTTAGTTCTCCAAACCCTTCCCAGTCTATATACACATACATAGTCAGAGCAATATAGATATAAACAAATTATATAAATTTTTAACATTATAAAATAATAATATCTTATGTATAAGGTATTGTATAAATTATATAAAAATGAAATCTACTTTTCTATCATCTTCTCATCTGTGTTACTGGCAACCCTATCCATCCAGCTTTCAGGACATAAATACTTGTAGTCAATTTTCCTCTGTTTTATTTATTAGTCTTCTTATACAAATCATTAAAGAATATTATTGTCACTGTATTCAAAGTATTACCAGGATTGTATCTCATTCTAATATCTTTACTATTACTATCTTCTGGCCCTTACATGAAACTCAAAACTGTTCTTCCAGGTTAAGTACTCATTTATGCCTATACTAAATGAAAGAAGCAAGAGATGATCTTTTTTTTTGAATAATAAAGATGTACAGGACCATGCAGAAAGCCTAGGTTAATATAACTTAAACAGTGGCCTCAGAAAGTCACTGACCTAATTAATACCTTGCTTTCTGAGGAGACCAAGGCTGGAGAATCATCTCATGCACACAAAAATTTGATAGTCCTGTCTGTCCTAGGAAAGTTTCTTCTTTGAATCAAGGGCTGCAAGACAGATGCCTTGATTGTTCACATTTTTCAGACAATTCTGCTCTCAGATCAGCCTAACACCTGGCTGAGCGTTACCTCGGGAATCAGCATCTCTCACCAGTGTGAACTCATAAGTATTTTTACAAAACTCAGTGTTTAAAGCTGTCCACTTGGAGTCCATTGTGATTACTCAGATTGCAGCTGACCTTGGACTTTCTATGGAGTAAAGAAGAGCAGTCTGTACCTCATGAATAATAATAACGATGATGATGTAGGTTGTTTTACAAACATTTAGAATGCCAGGGCATCTGTTACTCAACAGGAAGGATGAGCAACTTAGTAAGACCCTGTTTCAAAACAAAAACATCTGGAGTGTAGCTTGGAGGCAGAACACCCCTTGGTTCAATCCCCAGCACCAAAATAAAATAAAAAAAGTAAAATAGGAAGGATGAAAAGCCATACCCAAAATGTCAATAAAGTAGCTAAAGAAGTATTCTGTTCCGTCCTTATTCCCTAGATCCATTTAAGTAGATTTCATGCTAAGAAAAAAAGACTTCTCTAATTTAGATCTGAAAGGGAATTTTCCCATCATTTAATACAATGTTCTCCCTCAGATGATGAGGAATATGAGGCCCAGAAGGGCAAACTCACTTTACCAGTTTTCCCCACTAGTTAGAGGCTGAACAGAGCCTCAAATTAAGCTCTGGGGTCTAAGTGTTTTTTCTACAGCCCAATATAGTGCAGCCTGGAAGGACTTTAGCTATGAGTAGAATTTTACAGCAAATTTCTACAGATTCCTTCTGGATCCAATTATAATTTTACCTTTTTAGTTCCTTCTTATGAATCTATGACCTCTTACACAATATTGAAATGAAGCATATAATTTATCAATTCCTTCAGAAATTTCTTTTTTGCTCAGTAGCTTCTATGCATTTGTATTTTATACCTATTTATCTCCCACATAAGTAAATGCATAATAAAAGTAAAAATTTAAATATTTCTCCCTTCCTGGTATCTCTCATGCCTTTCCAATTATTCTAAAACTAATTTTCTAAATCATTTTGGTCAGTCATTTTCCTTATTATGACTGCCTTGTTTCATGTCTTTTTCAGGATGGTCTCACTTCATTCCTTTTCTCAATTTATCCCAGAATGATCCTTTTGTACAATGATAGGCTTAATATGTTATATCCTAGCTGGGATCCTGGATGAGTTTTAGAGCAAGCAAGTAATGTAGTACTATTGTCCTGTGGGCTCTATATAGTTGTACTTCTAAAGGGTGTGTTCAAGGATTCAACCAAACCAATTTAAACAGAAAGATTGCCAGAGACATGTCAAATATATAGATGCTACTGGAAACTATTCTAGGAGAGAAGATTGAAATCAAAAAGGAAATAACAGGCTCAGAACAATAGGTCTTAGGAGGTGGACTCAGAACTCAAGGTGGTCCCTACAGCCTCTCCTATGGATGGAGGGTGGAATAGATCATAAGAGAGTTGTGATAGTCATTATCCAGGTTTACAAAATATGTCTGCCTCTTCTCTCCTACCTCCTCAAAAATTTCTCAGAAGAAATTTTGACAAAGTGTATATTTTGTCATGTTCCCATTTGTGTTTTTTCCCTTTCTTTTTAAAATATTTTTATTGGTGCACTGTAGCCTCACATTATAATGTAGTTCAGAATGATAGGGACATACATGTTGCATTATTTTTGATCATTGAAACATATGTTGTTTGTAGTCTTTGTCAACTGAATAACTATAAAGAGCATTGTCCTCCATTCCCACTCCCATCTGATGACTTTCAATGGACACATAGCACAGATAAGGATCAACTTTTGCTATTTCTAACCACTAGGGTCCAAGATTGTTGGTTATTATGATGTAAACTATTCCATCTGTAGTGATACAGACATCTAGATTATTTGGATGCCATCTGCACATTCAGAGGATTTCCACAGGTAAAGTAGAATGAAACTATCTCTATGTTCATTTGGAAGCAAGTTTTCCTGTGTATCACCCATTCACCAGGATCTTGGTATAGCAGAATGTCAAGTTCAAGTGGAGACTCAGTAAGTTGGGTCAAATGAACCATGATGAAAAACTGTCTTATTTATACCTGGAGATAAGATGTGGAATGTCACTGGTGTGGCTACTGCTATTTCCATGAACATATCTAGATTATTCCTCAAGAGAAAGGTCTCCAGGAGATGTCTCTCAGATGGTTGATCTTCTCTAAAACCAGGGCTAGCCAAAGGAAAGTGTCTGAAATATATTTCCATATAGAACATGTCCAGGTTCCTTACTTTCCTCTTATCTCCCTCCCCTTCTGATATTTTGTTCATTTCATCAGCTTCTTCTTAAGGACACACAAAACAGAATAGAATTTGAGGGAAACAAAAAGAACCATTAAAAACTAAGAAAAAATTATCAATAATTCTTCAGAGATGGGAGAAATTAATATTCAGTCAAGGAACTAAGGTCTTGGTCCCAGAACTGGCAAGTTATCTTGCTTTATCTTCACTTAACTGCCTAGAGGATATACATGGACTATTGTTAGGCTCCAGTTCAGCCCTAACATTCATGGGCTCTGAACCATTTTGTTATTTAATACTCTGGATAATCAGGTCAGTTATTTCATATATTTGCAGAGTCCCTAGAATGCATTATACTTTAATTTTGACAAAATTAAAATAAAAGCTACCTTTTATAAAAAGTACTTATGATTTTTATTAAAGTAAATATTCAGTCAGTATAAACCCTCTCTAGTACTTTAAATTTTGCTGTTCTTCTCAGCCATCTTTACATAGCAGTTTGGATTGCCCCCTAAGGATCTATAATTGACAAAAAGTAAACTACATTTAGAATAGTGACTAGAATTACTAATATGTGATGTGAGGATTCCATCAAAATCCATCTCTGGCTGCTAATTGGGAAGGTACAAAATGGTTCCACTAAAGTCAGATTTACTTTAACAAATGTTTAAAAGTTAAAGATGAATGGTACATCCTGAGCCATTTTGTGAGCAAGTCATCTAATCACAGCTTGTGGGATCATTCCACCTGTATCTGAATTTGTGATTCATTATATTATACATGGAAACACAATACAAAACTTCACTAGCACATTTATCCTGTGGGGATTTTATTTCAGTCAAAAGTTTCCTTCAATAAGGTATATTTTTGTGTTTTAGAGAGTCCATGAGATTGGAACTTCCTGGTCTACACAGATTTGATGATTGCTAGATTAAGCAATCAAATATTCATTCATTCATGGCAATCCTTGGGTGAAATGATGAGTATTCTCCTTTTTGAATGGCTTAGCCTAAAATCCCCTCAAAGCAGATCCTGAGATAAAAGTTTCTTTGCATAAAGCAGAAATGATGAATGGTGAAATCAAGGGGGAAACAGAAAAAGTCAATGCAAGGGTACATTGCTGAGTTAGCCACCACCATGAATGGCCAGCGCTCTATCTCATGGCTCTCGTATGGAATATGTATGAGATTTTTCCATTTAGGTAAAGAATGGAGGAAGCATGTATTCATCATCTCTCATCCTCCATAATTCAAAAGTTGCCTCAGTGGATATTAACAACTTTGCACTTCCAGGTTGCTCATGCTTAAGTCTGGAGAACATTCCTATGGATGTCCAAGAAAAGCTATGAGCCAAGAAACAGGAGAATTTAAGGGGCTTTCGGGCTGCACCTGCATGAAGCTGATTGACGACCATGTGGAATTTATTACTAAAACAATGGCTTAAAGAAGAGCTAAAGCCAAAAAGATTTGAAGTGCCGCACAAAAGAGACCCAAGACAGTTAAACCCTTTAACTACACAGACAATAGCAATATCCTCCACTTAGTTCAATCCAGAAAAGTGTCCCATTCAAGATGGGAGCCAGTCATAAATTCTGCAAAAATCCAAAAGAGTTAGAATAAACTACCATCCTCACTGAAGCCACATAGTCCCAAAGTCATATTGACATTTATCATTCCCTTCTTCCCTGTATTGTTCTAGTATCCTCTCAGCCTTAACCAGCTCTTCAATTAGCCTAAGAGGCTTGCTTGAAATATGACCCACATTTTTCACAAGTATTAATTTCCTTGCTTATAGGACTTGGTTGCTACAACTGCCCATTAATTACTATTGCTGAAAATGAGAGTACCAAGAGATGTTACAGTGAATCTTCTCTGACCCTGTTAGAAAGCTAGAATACCAGGCTACTCAAAGTAATTGAAACTGGCTGCAGTGGCTCATGCCTGTAATCCCAGTACTCAGGAGGCTAAAATAGCAGATTCGCAGGTTCGAGGACCACATGCAGTAAATTAGTGAGACCCTGTTTCAAAAAAAAAAAAAATAGAAAGGGCTGGGGGTATAGATCCGAGTTAGAATGCCCCTGAGTTCAATCCCCAGTAACACACACACACACACACACACACACACACACACAATTAAAATTAATTACTGCCACCAGTATAATAACTTGGGTTTTGTTTTGGGCCTGTTTCTGCTAGAATAAGAATTTCCAAAATAATCATGTGATAGGTCAAATTCTTTGAAACTCTTACTGTATCTTCTGAAAGAAGAATTTCTTCAGTTAGGAGTTATAATCTAGCAGAGCCTAAATTTAAGAGAATGGGGAAAAAACTATCCTAAAAGTGAGTAACTGGAAATGATGGTGAGAGGGCCTATTCTACTTTTGTATCTTAGTCTCTGTATCTATGTATCCAAGTTATGAGAAACACAATGCCATATAGGAGAATCCCACCCACATAGAACTATCTTCCACTACCCATTCTGGCCTTTGCATGATAGTCACTATTGAGCTTCTCAGCTATGCCAGTTCTGCCCACATATTCTTTACTGCCTAAAGGAGTATCCCTGGACATTCATAATTAGTTTATGACAACATGCCCTTTCCTATACTTCTGCAGTACTAGTAAGTACACTTACTACATTACCTTTACTTTTTATCATATAAACAGAGTTATCATACTCCAACTTTTTAAAGCCACTTGAGTTACCTACTGGGACAAGGAAATTTTCTAAGAACATTGAATCTCAATACAGTGATGGATGTTCATATGTCAAGTCTTATATGTATTCCCTCACCTAACCAAGACAAACTCTACAGATTCACTTCCACACATATTTACCAATAGACCCACATATATTTTACCCAAGACTTTAAATGTATTTAGTATGTAGGCTATGTTCTCAAAGAGTAGTGGGTTTTACTAATACCTGATCCTAGTGTTTATCATGGAGGCAATATAAGGTAGTGGAGGCTGAGGCATCCCTTGTAGCCTGCGAGTAACATCTTGACAGGCTGTAACATCTTGGTTTAGGTTAGAATTTACAGGATCACCAAGCAAGAGCAAGCTCTACTTCCAAATCCGGGGGCAGGATATTCTTCTGCTGGCTTAGAGAGTTCAAGGGACTTTGGTAGTTCTTATGCTGAGCTACTCATTTTCTATAGCCTAGGTTTCAGGGCCCCAATCTTTTAGGTCTCTGACATTGACAGGAAAACCTGTCAGACTTGCATACTAAGTTGTCCTATCAAACCTACCATGCTTAAAATTAAATTCTGGAACTCATTTTTAGCACTGTCTATTCAGAGGTGATGGAAAGGAGGGTTAAGGATGGTTTCCTTTAACCTTGAAATATAGGCACTTCAGTTCTTCAACCTTCTCTGAGTTGGGAGCTGGATGACTTAAGACTTTCATTTTTTTTTTTTGGTCATTATTTCCAAAGCAGTTAATAAATTTGGACCTATTCATAATTCTTATAATTAAAAGTTTCTTCATAGTGTTTAAATGTGCCAGGTATCATATAAGCCAATACTTCATATTCCACATGCCCATTATCATAATTAATGAAAGGTAAAATCTTTTTTTTTTTTGCGATACTGGGGATGGAACCCAGGGGCATTCTACCTCCGAGCCCTATTTTTTATCCTTTAGTTTGAAACGGGGTCTTGCTAAGTTGCAGAGGGCCTCACTAAGTAGCTGAGGCTGGCCGTGAACCCAGATCCTCTGGTCTCAGCCTCCCAAGTACTGGGATTACAAGCGTGCACCACCACGCATGGCATAAAACAATCTTAATTATAATATTTCATGCCATGGGTTAACCTCTAACCCCACTCTTGAAACTAATATTATTAATGTGAGTTCTTCTCAAAACAGACATAAAATAAAGACCTATGAAATGTATATTATTTGGGAACACATCCAAGGAACAAGAGTAAATGATAATGGGAACAAAACCAGAAAGAAGAAAAAGCCACTGCAAAAATGTTCAATCAATTTGGCCAATACTAAGAGGCACTGTGTTGCTCAATTCAATGGGATGTTCTAAGAATGTGTATAAAATGTCTCATAAAGAATGGAAGGGTAGTCAGGCATGGTGGCACATGCCTGTAATCCCAGTACTTGGGACGCTGAGTCAGGAGGATCGCAGTTTTGAGGCCTGCCTCAATAATTTAGAAAGACCCTGAGCAACTTAGTGAGACCCTATTTCAAAATAAAAACATAAAATAGGGCTTGGGGTGTAGCTCAGAAGTAGGTATAATGCCTCTAGGTTCAACTTCCAGTACCAAAAAGAGGTAAACAATTATCTATTATCCTAATTTCTCATTGCAGCCTAGTATGCAATTTTATTATTAAGAACAGTGGACCTTGTTAGAAATCCAAATTCTCTAGCTCTTCCAGCTTCAGGGATAGCACCAAAGGATCTATATATTAAGAGGCCTCCAGGGTGAATCTGATGCACACTAACATTTGAGGGTCACTGGACTCTAGCATGGTTCTACAAACTGATCCAGATGGCTACTATTTTATAAAGTTTTGTTTGAATACAACTATGTCCATTCTTTAGCTGATTGACTGCTTTCACTACAACAAGAAACTGAGTAGTTGCAACAGAGATCATATAGACTGCAAAGAATAACTTACTACCTGGCCATTTACAGAAAATATTTGCTGACCCAGAAACAGAATCCAGAAAAAGGGGTTATGATAGAGCTGGCTATTTGCCAGCTGTTCACATACACACTCATGATATCATGACATAGAACTTAAGAGATAAAGATAACGTGTACATACGTGAGAATACCAATACCAATCTCAATATCTTGTATGAGAAAGGTTGATGGAGTGAGGAGGGAGCTGGGGGAAAGCCCACCAAGTGTTGTGTGCATGTATGTCACAATCACTATGAATAACACTATGATGTAAGACTATAATGTACCAATAAAAGTACAAAAAAAGAGGTAATGCCGGGCATGGTGGCGCACGCTTGTAATCCCAGTACTCTGGGAGGCGGAGACCGGAGGATACAGGTTCGCGCGCGCAAGCATTCTCTCTCTCTCTCCCTCCCTGTCTCTCTCTCTCTCTCTCTCTCTCTCTCTCTCTACCTGTCTCTCTCTCTCTCTCTCCTTAGTGAGGCCCTCCGCAACTTCGTGAGACCCAGTTTCAAAATAAAGTATAAAAAATAGGGCCGGGGGCGTAGCGCAGAGGTAGAATGCCCCTGCGTTCAATCTCAGGTACCGCAAAAAAAAAAAAAAAAAAAAAGAGATAAACGAGTGCAGAACAAACTCCTTAGGGAAAGGAGTTTGTTCTTTACACAAGTAGAGTTGGATAGGTACAAAAGATAAGAGAAGAACGTTTTCTCAAATAGTCTAATCGAGGTTTAATGAAACATATCCAATTAAGAGAGTGTAGTTCAAATGTTGCATTCCAGATTTGAAGGAGGCAAGAGTGAGTTTTAAGATTTCTTCCTTGGGCAGGCATGTCTACTAAAGAAGAAAATTCTCAGATATTTTGAGACTGTTCTTGAAGTGATAAACAAACCAAAAAACAAAAGTCCAGCACAAGGTTCAATGTTACTGATTTCATTTTCACTTCTCATGCCCTTACGAAATTTAAGTCTTCTCGTTTGCTAATCCAGTAGAATGTCCCACAATGAAAGCTTCATTGACTCAGTCATATACTTGCAGACTGTTATACTTTTCAGCTTTCTCTCTTGAAGCCGTATGACATCATATGAAATAATCACCAAACAGGGGAAGAAATAATACATGGAAAAATCAAGTTGTCGACTTTCAAATGTAGTAAGGAATTATTTCTTTTATTTCTCCTGAAAAAAAATGTGATTCAGAAAGGAAACAAGTTCTAAGTCAATGTTGACTTCCTCACTTACCACCTCATAATGCTGTTTCCTCTGTACTCAAAGTCCTCTAAACTTTGGCTGATTAAAGGGGCATGAATTAGTGGGAATTAAACAACCACTCTTCCAATAAAGATGAAGAGGCAGGTCCACTGCCTACATAGTAAACCATGTGTAAATAACTCAATATTAAGTAAGAGCATTTAAGATCTCAAATTTCTATTGACTCAATATTTACAAATTGCTTTCAAGATCTAGCAAACCAGATCTGTGTTCTAATTTGACTCAGATTAGTACTAGCTGATGGTTCGCCTCAGGGGAAAATTATTTAATAACCTTGGTACCGACTCTTCCCACTTTAAAAAAATGATTTTCCTAGCTTCCAATGCTCTACACCATCTCCTTTAAGAAGGTTGCATGCACTGGGCGTGGTGGCGAGCGCGCTTGTAATCCCAGTACTTGGGAGGCGGAGACCGGAGGATCCGGGTTCGCAGCCAGCCTCAGCTACTTAGTGAGGCCCTCTGCAACTTCGTGAGACCTGGTTTCAAAATAAAGTATAAAAAATAGGGCCAGGGGTGTAGCTCGGAGGTAGAACATCCCTGGGTTCAATCCCTGGTACCGCAAAAAAAAAAAAAAAAGAAGGTTGCATGAGTATTTGGTGTGGATATATCTTTATTAAGTGTATTAGTTAATTGCTTTGGAAGTATAAATAATAATTATGTGATCAACAGATAGTTAAAACAAATAATAGAAATAATTAAGCAGGTAATGAGATTAAACTGGTTAACATAAGAATAAAACAATCTGTTTCTTGTAGCACAGATATTACTAGCAATAAGTAAGTCTGAGTAAAGAGTATGGAGTGTCCCTGTTATCTGACTTTTACTCTCTTTTATCCAAATTGCTAACAAATGGATGTATTTTGGACCAGCAGAACC
Source organism: Glis glis (assembly GCA_004027185.1). Taxonomy (NCBI): domain Eukaryota; kingdom Metazoa; phylum Chordata; class Mammalia; order Rodentia; family Gliridae; genus Glis; species Glis glis. The sequence goes on along the minus strand of PVJS01027184.1, from coordinate 5,148 downwards.
AGAAGCTTGAGATAGTATCTGACATTTTCTCTGTGCATAACTCTATAGAAGTTGAGAGCAATTGGTTCTTCTCTCTTCTATAGCCCTTCTGTAGGACGATTCCTGCAGAACTAATCTGGGAAAAGCAGGTATATTGGGTAATTTCAGACTGGAGATAATTTTTATCCCTGAATTTGTTTAGTGTGCCTTTCCTTCTGTCAAGAACTTAGAATTCTCTAGAGGGAAAAAACAAGATTTACTATTTCTTTTTGTTGTACTCCAGGAAGGGGAAAGTAGATTTTAAGCTGTAATAACACTACTATGTATTTTCCATATTTTTTTCTGCATTACTATTGTCACCAGGTTGGCTTAAAAACTATTCATCTGAGTTAGGCCCAAACCTTTTAATGTGTGAAAGGGAAACATTGGTCCTACTCTTAAATGAAAGTACATGTTGACTAATATATTGTCAGAGACATTTGTATAATGTATATCACAGAATCATAGATTCTTCGATGGAGAAATTTAGATGACAAGGCAAGATAAACCTGTCCAAGACTTATCATCACCTCATGGCAACTAAAAGAAGTTACAGGGCAATAAGAATATATTTAGACTATGCATAATTTAATGGAAAGACATTATCATCTTCCGATTATTACAGTACTTTCATGGAAAATCAATATGATATTAAGTGTGCTTCTTCCATTCTTTCAGGAGTAAAAGATGCTTGGTGGGTACCATCTTCCAAACTGACCATTCTGGTGCAAATTGCAGATAAGTCATCCTTCCTCCTCCCCTCTAGAAATTGCCATTCTCTCTTCCTTCACCAGGGAAAGAGAGACCACCCAGGACATTGTCTCCTGCTGTCACCTGTCATTGCCACCACAAAAGGAAGAAGAAAAGGCAAGACTGGACTCTTAACTCATGTAGAGGCTTGTATGTGGCTTAGCCCACATTCGGTTTTATTTTCCATCCGTTAACTGGAACTCTTTGATTGGTCCGCTAAATGTTGAAATTCAGTCATATAACTTCCACAGCTTTCTGCCCTGAATCTCACCTCCAAAACAAAATATGAGTCAGGATGGTTTCTCTATTCAAAAGAAAATGTAAAGAGATGAAACCAAGTCTGCTCTGCATGGCTTTTATGTACCTGTGGTTTCCAGGGAAACCTTGCCCTGATATTTCTAAATGTTAGGAGAGTAACTAGTGCCTCTCAGATTCTGGCTATGAACACGCTAAAATGTTTGTGGCATCAAGGAAAGAGGGAGAGGAGCTATTGAAAAAGTAAGTTACTTTGAAAACTGAATTCCCTTCTTTAGAGCTACATTCTAAATTACATTTAAAAGGGGCCACAGAAAGCAGAAAATAAGTCTAAAATTTAAGTGAGTGGAAGAGAAAGAGGTTCCTTTGCTTAGATGAGCAAACATGTACAACTATTTTAGGGTGGCTTTGCAGACTTCAAAGTAAGGGGAAGAGAGTAAGTTTCAACTGAATATTTCAATTACTTGAATTTCTCTATTCTAAATATTCTAAGGATATTCACTGAAGGATGGTCACTGAAGAGGGGAATGGCAGGCACGTGACTCTGTTAAAGAACTGTATTTAGTAAAAGACTCCTCCCCAAATGAACTCATGAAAATAATTTGGCTTAACCCTTCAGTTTGCATAAATATCGATATATGTTATGATGATTGTGAAATTATTATTAAAAACAATTACTCCAAAGTAGCATTGATCTTCACTTTAAACATGCATATAATGTGCTATTTCCTGAATTTATAATTGTTTCTCTTTGTTCTGAATTTATGACCTTTATACCTTTTCAAAAATATGTCTTCCATTTCAGGCCCTTCTCACATCTCATGTCTGCTGAATGACACTTGCTTCATCTCTCTTTTCAAATTCACACACAACCGAAAAGCTATTTTGGATTAATTTCATATCTTCAGAAGATAACTTTCTAATCACATACTACTGAACTATTCACTAAACTACTGTAGCTTCTTGGGAAGTAAAATGTTATCAATGGAAAATATTCCTCCTCTATACCTTTAGTTGTTCTCTGATCTTAACCTTACACTGTTGGAAGGTCAATTTACAAATCAACTTATCAACTCTAAAAAAGGCAGGGATGGAAACATGCTTCCATGACAAGAAGGGAAAGTGGAAGAAGGAAAACAGGAGAGAGATGAGGAGAGAGTGTGACCATGCAAAATCAAGAGCAAACTGTCCTTTGGTGACTCAGGTGGCTGTGATCAAGATCATGGAATACCACCTTCCTATGTGGATTGGCGACTTCCTCCTGTGTGCAGAAAGAAAAGGATGGACAATAGGAATGTATTTTTCCCTCTAATACAGCTCTGAAAAGAAAGGAACATTGGTAAAAATCTCCATTGTGTAGAATCAGAGAGTAATGCAAGAAGGAACTGTTCGTTCTGCAATAATTTCAACATGGTTTTATTATTCGCGTGTGTATGAGGGGGGTCCTGGAGCTGGAAACAAGGGGAATTTTACCTTGGAGATACACCCCCAGCCCTTTTATAATTTATTTTTGTTGTTGTTTTGAAATTGGGTTTTGATTGGTTGTTGCATGTCTCAATAAGTTGCTGAGACTGGCCTTTAGCTTGAAATCCACCTGTCTCAGCCTGGGATTACAGGTGTGCACCACCATGCCCAGCAGACATGGATTTACTATTTAAGATTATTTTTGTGCTCATTTTGGAAGCATTATCATGTTTTTATTTGTGTTTAAATTCTTATCACCTAGCATAGTCCTTGGCACAGTGTATACATCCACTACATGTGTCTCCAAACACTAAAGGGATGAGACAGGAAGGGGGTTTATTCACTGTCACAGGTTGCTCCAGAGGAGGTAGCCTTTAAGTCAGACCTGAAACCAGGGCCTAACAATGAGATGTAGGGCCATGAGGGCAGAAGTCATTCTAATCTGGGCAAAGTACACTTGGAGGTAGACACATCCACAATCTCATAAATATACTTCTCAAATGTTTTTTAAAGCTGATCTTTTCCAATTCTGGCAACAATTTAGATAAATCATAATTTGAAGTAAAATATTAGACCTGAATTTTCTGGTTTAGACATATCCTTCATAAACTAACTGAATAATTGATATCTTTTATCTCATGCTGTGAAAATGCCAACCTTTCAATTCCTCCAAGCAGCCCAGTACAGATGGTCTCTTATTGCAGAGCCAACAGCTGTCACTTTATTTTACCAATATCGAAAAGACAGAATGATTACATTTACATCAATCATCTTGAATAATAGAGACAAAAATCACAGCGTTATTGCAAAATAAATGTCTCCCGCTTTCCAGAGAAGTGTCTATGATTTGCAGCACTTACTTGTGATAATGTAAGAGAAAGTCAGTCTTATGACAACAGTTTATGCTGTTGAGTCAGAGGCGGAAAAGGAACAATTTTTCAGAGAACATGCAAACAGGTGACTCATAACTCCAGAAACCTTCAGCCTTCCTTGGAGGACAAGAGAGATTTCCAACAAGAACTCAGCAGAATTACTAAATTGTCTAGCACTATGGTAGTGTCTCCATAAACCAGATGGTTTAAATGTGTTGAATGACAGTATAAGAAAGCAAAACACTCAAGCATCTTGTTTCTCTAATTGTTTTGACAAACTTTAGTACCTATATAGCCTGTTATTTCAACTAGTATAACTGCCGGCTGTTATAATTTTGTTCTCTTTACAACTGTGTTTATTGTAATGACTGAAGTTCATTATTCCGTCAGAGAAAATTGTAAAAGGAACTGATAAAGAAGAGAAAAATTTAGGCATGGTGGAGCACACCTGTAATCCCAGTACTTGGGAGGCTGAGACAGGAGGATCACAGGTCTGAGGCCAGCTTCAGCAACTCAGTTAGAACCTCAACAACTTAATGAAGCCCTGTTTCAAAATTAAAAATTGAAAGGACTCAGGGTGTGGATACTGAAATGGCTGGGGATGTGGCTCAGAGGTGGAATGAAACTGGGTTAAGTCCCCAATACCACATATACAAACACACACAAAAAAACAAGCGAAAGAATTATCTATTAACTCATATCCCTCTACAGACAAATGAGTTATATAGGTTCACAAATACTTGTTCCAGTTTTGAAGGCTACATAATATACACCACAAATTATATCAATGTATAATTTATTTGCTTCTTAACTTCTTGCATACATATAATGTTTATATATGAAATGATGTCTTCAAATGATCTGGCTATTTGGATGTTTTACTTTTTTATTTAAAATGTCTTATTCAAGTATATAATTATCTTAACTAGCTGAGTATCATCCTAAGTCTTGTCCAATACCTTCCTACATTGTTTCCTAAAAAGCAATACTAGGCAGAAATATTATCAGCACTCAATAAGTAATTATGGATTGGTTGAGGGAGAGTGGTCTTTGTCTTTTACTTGACATTCATAAGTTACTTTTCCAAATGCATAATTTGTTCATAGAATTAGTCAAACAATGATTATGTTGTTTTGCTTTTGCATTTTTCTTTCTCTACATTTTCCTGCAGCACACATTTCACTGCTTTGGAGTAATAGGCCAATGGAAAAAAATACATTTTTCTGTCTTATTAAAATAAAGACCTCTCTGCAGTAAGTTATAAACAGCTGAACAAAAACACTTCAAACTTGGCAGGTGGCTAGGACTCCTGAGGAATCATGTCACAGCTAAGTTTCAAAGAAATATTTGAAATTAAAGTTTGGAGCTTTTTAAAGGTCCCTTCTGAGTCCAAAATTTTGGCAGATGTCAAGATTTTAGAAAATCATTTTGGAAGAGAAGACCTAGCCTGACTGTCTTTTTCACCCTTGCCCAGAGAGATTAAAGCAAAGACTAAATTACCCATAGGGTTCAAAAGAAAAGAATCTTACCCTGATAAAATGGAATTATTGTCATTCCTGTGGCCTGATGTTTGAGATGTCAGAAGTAGTGCAGTGTGGAGGATCCTCAGAAGAATGGGAATAAACCTACCGTATGACCCAGCAATACCACTTCTAGGCATCTACCCCAAAGAACTAAAACCCAACTACCAGACTAATGCATGTGTATCTATGTTTATAGCTGCACAATTCACAATTGCCAAACTTTGGAACCAGCCAAGGTGTCCATCAACAGATGAATGGATCACAAA
>PVJS01027182.1:0-26438 GCA_004027185.1 Glis glis | reverse complement strand
GTACCGAAAAAAAAAAAAAAAAAAAGAACGTGTCCCTATCATTAAGTGACATGGGACTGTAGAGCCAGAGTCAGTCAGGTGGCTAACTAGACAGGTGAATGGCCATTTGGACAGTGGAGGAATGGCTGGTTAGGTCGTTGGGGGATGGACTGGTTAGCGATTGGATGGCTGAAGTGGGGGGAGAGTCGGCGAACGGAGCATGGGTGGGTAGGTGAACGGATAACTATGTTGGGATGGTTAGCAGGATAGCTGGGTGGATCGCGGGCGTATGGATGGAGAGATGGCGGGCTGGATGACCGGATGGTCACGTGGTGAGATGCACAAATGGCTGGCTGTTTGGATGTGGGTGCTTGGAAATGCGGACAGATGGCCGCCCGGCGAGTGAGCAGATGATGAGTGGGTGGCTGTCTGGACGGGCACACGGCACACGGACGGACGACGGATGGTTTTCGGGTAGTTGATAGCAATGATGGGGTGGTTCCACGTTTGGATGTGAGGACAGTTTAACGGTTAGATGGATGGATTGCGGAATGGCGGTGAGAAGCCTCTAGTCTTCCTTAGACATCTGGGTCAGCCTCCTGGTGCTCTGCGAGCTCAGGCGTCCAATAGGATGAGAGCAGTCTTGCTGGATGAGCTGCCTTCAGGCTGGAGTGGAGAAAGAGGCTGGAGCAGATCCCAGCCAGGAACCAGCGATGTGAACACTCCTGGTCCCATCTCCCCACCGCTTAGCACGCCCCCCACACACGTCCTCCCTATGCCGCCATCAAAACTTACTATGGAGCCGGGTGTGGTGGCGCACGCTTGTAATCCCAGTATGGGAGGCAGAGACCGGAGGATCCGGGTTCGCAGCCAGCCTCAGCTACTTAGTGAGGCCCTCCGGAACTTCGTGAGACCCGGTTTCAAAATAAAGTATAAAAAAAGGGCCGGGGGTATAGCTCAGAGGTAGAACACCCCTGGGTTCAATCCCTGGTACTGCAAGAAAAAAAAACTTACTATGGGTGGGCATGGTGGTGCACGCTTGTAATCCCGGTACTTGGGAGGTTGAGACAGGAGGATCTGGGTTCATGGCCAGCCTCAGTTATTTAGTGAGGCCCTCCACAACTTAGCAAGACCCTGTTTCAAAATAAAGAACAAAAAATAGGGCTGGGGGTGTAGCTCAGAGGTAGAATGCCCCTGGGTTCGATCCCCGGTACCGCCCAAAAAAAAAAAAAAGAATAAAAAAATAGGGCTGGGGATGTAGCTCGGAGGTAGAATGTCCCTGGGTTCAATCCCCAGTACCACAAAAAAAAAAAAAAGAAGATTTTCGCTGGGTGGGTGGCACATGCCTGTAATCCCAGCACTTGGGAGGTTGAGACAGGAGGCTCAAAGGTTCAAGGCCAGCCTCAGCAACTTAGCGAGACTCTGAGCAACCTAGGGAGACCCTGTTTCAAAACAAAAAAATAAAAAGGGCTAGGGATGTAGCTCAGAGGCAGAATGCCCCTGGGTTTAATCCCCAGTACCAAAAAAAAAAAAAAAAAGAATTCAAGACATGTCCCTAAAATTCAAAATTCAGTCTTTTTCCCTCCATTCCCAAATTGCTTCCTCTGGTAGGTTCACCTGCAGGCTGTGTAGACACACTCAGTGAAGCCGCGGAGGGCGTGACCCAGCATGGATTTTTATTGGTAAAGCTTTGCTTAATTCTTACAAGGGAAACTGCCTGGGAAAGATCATCAGGTGAAATTTATGTGTTATAAACATCCTTGTGCTTTAAATATTGTGAGTTATTTCTTCCTGAATTACAGCCCAAAGCATCCCAACTTATGTAGCACGTAATAAATAGTGTTATTAGTAGTTTTGTCATATGACATGGGCTCTGATTTTGACCCAGAAAAACCAGCCATGCGTGTTACCAATAACTGGAGCGGGGCGCTTGCTCATTAGCCCCTCAGCGGGGAGGAGCAGGTGGGTCCTGGGGGCTCAGGTTAGCCCACTGACAAAGGAACAGTTGAAAGGAGTCCTGAGCCTATCCCCCTGTAAGAGATCGCGGTGCCGGGCCAGGGTAACGGGGTGCATATGGGGTCCCTGTGTTTTGTCCGGGGCAAAACCCTGACAATCTTCCTGTCGGTTGAGACTGTAGCTTTCCTGTTACACAACATGGCCGTTTTCCTTAAAGACAAAGGCTGCTCTGTTCACAGGGATAACTTCAGACAGCGCCCGGAATCCGGATTGGAGGGATGCGGTGCAGGCTCCCCAGGGTAGTGGGGTGGTGCTGTGGACTATCTGGTCACCACTAACCAGGTGACATTTGGGCTCAGCCCGGGATGATGAGAACAGCCAGGGAAAGCGTCCAGGGAGATGCACATGATGCGTGACGTTCCCGGTGGAGCGAAGAAAAGAAAGGAGGTGCGAGCCGGACCTGGTGGAGCATACCTGTAATCCCACTACTTGGGAGGCCGAGACAGGAGGATCACAGGCTTGAGGCTAGTCTCAGCAAGTTAGAGAGATAATCAGCAAGTTAGCTAGACCCTGTTTCAAAATAAAATAGGGCTGGGGGTGTAGCTTGGAGGTAGAATGCCTCTGGGTTCAACCTCCAGTATGAGAGGGAAGGAAGGAAGGAAGGAAGGAAGGAAGGAAGGAAGGAAGGAAGGAAAAGGAGCTGGAGGCTGAAGCCAAGGTCAAGGGGGACAGGGACAGGATGGGGTGCCGGGACAGATCTGGCTGGAGTGGAGAAAGAGGCTGGAGCAGAGCCCAGCCGGGAACCAGCGATGCGAACACTCCTGGTCCCATCTCCCCACCGCTTAGCACGCCCCCCACACACGTCCCTCCCTCTGCCACCATCAAAACTTACTATGGGCCGGCATGGTGGCGCACGCTTGTAATCCCAGTACTTGGGAGGCTGAGACCAGAGGATCTGGGTTCACGGCCAGCCTCAGCTACTTAGTGAGGCCCTCCGCAACTTAGTGAGACCCTGTTTCAAAATAAAGAATAAAAATAGGGCTGGGGTGTAGCTCGGAGGTAGAATGCCCCTGGGTTCAATCCCCAGTACTGCAAAAAAAGAAAAAAAAAAGGTGCAGGACTGGTTCCCCACACTTTGAGCCTGGGGTTGCTGCAGCTGTGATCACCAGGGGCCACCAGAAGGCGGTGCACCCCACAGCTGGCTGGAGCCGCGGGCAGGTGCCGGGAAGCGGGAGCAGGAAGCAATAACGCGAGGCTCTGGTACAAGGATTCTGGAAGCATCTCCGTCCGGCTGTGCCACGCTACAGGGATTGCTCTGGTGAAATGGCAGTGTGTCCATTTTACCATGTGCCCAGGCCCAAGAGTTAACGGCAAGGTCCCTTGTGCATGACCCAGTCGCAGCAGACTTGATGTCTGGGAGAGAGAAATGGACACTGGCGGCTTCCAGAGCACGTGGCACCCGACGGGGCTGGGAAAGCTTGCTCCTGCCCTGGCCCAACTTCAAACGGGGACCATCCAGCTCCCCCAACCCCGTTCTGGGATTGAGCCCAGGATCCTGCACCTGTTAGACAAGCATTCTGCCACTGAGCTACATCCCCAGCCCTATTTTATTTTTTTGTTTTGAAATAGGGTCTCAAAGCCGGGCATGGTGGTGCACGCTTGTAATCCCAGTACTTGGGAAGCTGAGACAGGAGGATCGCAGGTTTGCGTCCAGCCTCAGCTACTCAGTGAGGCCCTCCGCAACTTAGTGAGACCCTGTTTCAAAATAAAATAGGACTGGGGGTGTAGCGCGGAGGTAGAATACCCCTAGATTTCCATCCCCAGCATCACACACACACACACACACACACACACACACACGCACGCACATACACGCACACACACAGGGTCTTGTTAAGTTGCTGAGCCTGGTTGTGAACCTTGGATGCTTCTGTCTCAGCCTCCCACGTACTGGGATTACAGGCGTGCACCACCACACCTGGCCTAACATTTTTAGTATAAAAAGAAAATGCGCCTAGGTCAATTTCACTAGTTCACATCCCCTGCCGGGTCCTAGGAGTGACAGGGCGTTATAGTTGGATACAGAATGTCCCCTCATGTATTAATATTCAGGGTTGATATAGTTAAGTCATGAGGGTTGTAACCTCAGGGTGGGGGCCTGAGCAGGTAGAGTGTGGCCGGAGAAGGTGGGTCCCTGGGGCCGCCTTCTATATGTGGATTACATGTAGTTCCTCCTCTCCCTTGCCATGCGGGCTCGCGTGCCACCCCACCCACACCCCCAGCTCCATGAGGGCAAAGCCTTATGCTCTCTCCCCGCTTCCTGTGCCAACGCTATGCCCTGAGCTCCATAGCCCCCAGCCTCCCATGGACTGAACCCCAACATCTCCAAGGAAAACTGAGCAAATAAATCTCCCTTCCTCTAAGTTATGTGGTTAAGTCTTTTAGATTATAATTGTGAAAATTCTAAGAAATGCTAAAATGGGGGGGTTTGCAGCCCGCATCCTAACTCACCGGGTTCTGTCTACCTCTGTTTTGTCCACACCTGTGTCCCTGGTACCTGAAACTGCCCAGCGAAGAATGAGAGCCTAATTGATCGTTAATTAATTCATAGTTTTTATACATGGGAGGTTCTGTGCCTGGCAATGCTGTTCCTTCTTTTAGTGTGTGTGTGTGTCTGTGTGTGTGTGTGTGAGAGAGAGAGAGAGAGAGAGAGAGAGAGAGAGAAATACCGGAGATAAAACCCAGGGGCATTCTACCTCCGAGCTACACCTCCAGCCCTTTTTAAAATTTTTATTTTGAAACAGAGTCTCGCTAAATTGCTGAGGCTGGCCTCGAATCTGCAATCCTCCTGTCTCAGCCTCCCAAGGACTGGGATTACAAGGCGTGGGCCACCACGCCCAGTTGCTCCCTTCTTTAATTCATCATGGTGAACCCAGGTCTTAACGAACCTGGTAATGCCCAGGTGCCCCAGCCTGGGCTGTCTGCTGGGCCAGGGAACAAGAGTTTGGAGGGTCTTGGGCAGGGAAGAGACCCCCGGCCTGATGGCAAAGCCGAGGGTTCCACCCCTCGCCACACCTGGGGTAGAACAGGCTTGTTCCCGAGCAGCCCGCCCTCACCCAGGCTCCGGAATGGGGGAGGAAGCGGAGAACTCCCCGATTCCCTGCAGCCAGGGTCTGCTGTGTCAGGCTCGCCAGCCCGCTGTATTCGGTACTAAGGGCGCGGAAGAGAGCCCGGGGAGGGTCATTCCAGGGGTTCATGACGGGAGGGAGAACGCCCCGTTGGGGGAGCCTAGGAAGCGGAGGGCAGCCAGGGGCGTCTGGCGCCGCCAAGCGGCCGTCTGAGGGAGTGCTCTGCACACACACGTCCTGCCCCCCACGAGGGCGCCGGGGAGAGTTCACCAGGGGACCCCGGCCTCTGCAGCCCAGCGAGGCCAGGACTCACGACCAGCCCTGGAGGCAGCGCAGAGGCCCCGGGGAGCCCGCCCGCAGCCCCGCAGCCGCCTTCAGTCTCCAGTCTAACCACAGCGACCTCGCGACAGCAGAGGCAGCTGCTCCCCTTCCACCTCCAAGCCTCACGCAGCAGCTCGGGTCCCCTGGACTCAGGTGCATGGAGGAAGGAGACCCTGGACACTGCGTTCCCACCCGCCCCGCGGACTCAGTACCATCAGCTCATCACTAAGCGTCTGTGTCGACTGGATTCTGCTCCCTACAACTGACCAGAGACCCGGGACCGTTCTGCAGCAGAGCTGTCACTGTCTTGTCAACACGAGGCCTTTCCTTTGGACAACTTCCCACCTTAGGAGTTTGCAGCAGAAGCCTGAATCTCACCTTCCAAGCCTCCCATGCGGTTACAATGAAGACCCGTGACCCATGCTCCCGCAATCAGAATCACCCACATGGTACTTAGACCCAGATACAGGTGGGACCTAGGCTCAGCCAATCAGATACGCCCAGGCTCAGCCTATCAGAATCACCCAAATGGTACTTAGATACAGGTGGGACCTAGGCTCAGCCAATCAGATATGCCCAGCCTCAGCCTAGCAGAATCACCCAAATGGTACTTAGCATCAGATACAGGTGGGACCTAGTCTCAGCCAATCAGATACGGCCAGGCTTAGCCTATCACAATCACCCAAATGGGACTTAGATACAGGTGGAACCTAAGCTCAGCCAATCAGATATGCCCAGGCTCAGCCTATCAGAATCATCCAAATGGTACTTAGATACAGGTGGGACCTCGGCTCAGCCTATCAGAATCATCCAAATGGTACTTAGCCTCAGATACAGGTGGAACCTAGGCTCAGCCAATCCAGGTAACACCTGCTTGTGAAAGCAGTAGGAGCCGATTCTGACCCAAGGAATCCAATTTAGCCAGGAGGCAGAAGGCGCGTGTCCAGCATCGCTAGTGAGAGGGGCTGGACCAGTGGCCTCATGGGACATCCTCACCCGGTAGTGTGCGTCTCCTGACCTGTCTCTCTGGCCCTCTCAGAGATCAGTGAGCCACTCAATACCCTTTCCTGCTAAAAGTAGCCAGAGTCGGCCAGGCCTGGTGGCACACGCCTGTAATCCCAGCACTTGGGAGGCTGAGACAGGAGGATCACAGGTTCAAGGCCAGCCTCGGGAACTTAGTGAGGCCCTCCACAACTTAGTGAGACCCTGTTTCCAAATAAAAGATAAAATAAGGCTGGGGGTGTAGCTCAGAGGTAGAATGCCCCTGGGTTCAGTCCCCAGTACCACAAAAAATAAAGTATCCAGCATAGATTTTATTATTTGCAACTAAAAGCCTTACCCCATTAAACCATCAAAAAAAAAGCCTTACTCCTCCAAATTTCTTTAACCCTCCAGCCTCAGTTTCCCAAGCTGCACAAAGAGAACAGCACCCAACCCAGCAGACAGTCGGGCGGAGCCAGGGGGAAGGGTGCCTGGGAAGGCCTTTCGCAAACTTCCCAGGGCCCTGCAGGCGCAGTAGCTGTGCTGAGCGAGGGCCACTGCGCTGCCTCCGCATCGGGCAGCCTCCGCATCCATCAGTCTGGTTTGAATCTTGACTCTGGCAGCGACCTCTGGTGGCCACTTGTGCACATCACTTCTCTGGCTCCAACCCCATCTCCTCTGGGAACTGGGACCATTACTATCGCCTGCCTCCTGCTTGGAGTTATCACGAAGACCAAACATGGTAGCATGCTAAACTCAGCACGGAGCTCAGCTCAGGACGGACCCGCCGCCGCCAGGGATACTTAGTGGACACAGGTGACTTTTGTTTCACTGGATTAAGGAACCTGAGTAGCCAGGCGTGGTGGCGCACGCTTGTAATCCCAGTACTTGGGAGGCGGAGACAGGAGGATCACAGATTCGAGGCCAGCCTCATTAGTGAGGCCCTCCGCAACTTAGCGAGACCCTGTTTCAAAATAAAGAATAAAAATAGGGCTAGGGGTGTAGCTCAGAGGTAGAATGCCCCTGGGTTCAATCCCCAGCACCACCAAAAAAAAAAAAAGAGAGAGAGAGAGAAGAGGTGTTCAAGAAATTCCTTCTCAGTCCCAGTTCTTGGCTCCTGAGCCTGTAGTCCTCACATCTCACTGATAATCCTCTAAAACAAAGCTCAAGTATCATAATCCCTCAACTCCACACCCGAAACAAAGTTTAGAGTAAGATGCACTTTCTTGGCTTTCTGGCTACCCGTCCATTTATCACAGCAGTTTACAAATAGTTCTCCCTGTCCCCACTGGAACTGCAGTATCTCTGGGCTGCAGTTCTGCATGTGACCACCAGGTGGCGACAGTGCCGGGTTTTGTAAAAAGGTTGCACCAGGTGCACAGTCCATTCTGTTCTTGTCCCATGCCTGGCTGTGACATTGGAAACGTAACTTAATATGGGAACGATACAGAGGACATAAGGGGTGAATGGGTGACCACTTCACTGAAGGATAATGTGAAGAACAGGGTGCCAGCCATGGACAGGTGTGCCAGGATCTAGGGAACAGAACGCAAAAGTCTGGAGGCATGGCTTGCTGCAGCTAAAAGACGACAGTTGGGGCACTGTGCTTCATCTCTTGTAGCCTTGGCCTCTTCCGCTGTTAAATGGGGCCATGTCAGCAGGGTGTGCTGGCCCACACCTGTAATCCCAGTACTTGGGAGGCTGAGACAGGAAGATCGCAGGCTCAAGAACAGCTTCAGCAGCCCAGCGAGAACCTGTTTCAAAATAAAAAGGGTTGGGGCTGTAACTGAAAGGTGGAATGCCCGTGGGTTCAATCCCCATACAAAAAAGGGCGGGAGAGGGGACCGTGTCCAGCCCACTCCCTTCTCTAGTCTTCAAGATAAAATGAGGGAATAGAGCTGGGCGTGGTGGCACATGCTTGTCATCCCAGTACTTGGGAGGCTGAGACCGGAGGATTTCAGGTTTGCAGTCAGCCTCAGCTACTTAGTGAGGCCCTCCGCAACTTAGTGAGACCCTGTTTCAAAATAAAGAATAAAAAATAGGGCTGGGGGTGTAGCTCGGAGGTAGAATGCCCCTGGGTTCAATCCCTGGTACCACAAAAAAAAAAAAAGAGTAAATAAAATGAGGGAACAGAAAGGCCACACACACATCAAGTCAGCAAACAGCTAGCCACTCAAATCCAGCCGGTTCTCCGCTGCTTAAGGTCCGCGAGCTGAGAATAATACCTCCCTTTTTAGACGATTGGGGAAGAGAGACTATTTTGCAATACAAGAAAATTCACTGAAATTCAAGTTTCAGTTGTCTGTACAGCCTTGCTGGGACTCAGCCACACCTGCGTACCTGGTCCCCTCTTGCTGCAGGGGGCCACAGAGCCTGATACTCACGCTGGCCTTCCTGGAGCTGGTGGACCATGTTCATGGAAGGTACTCAATTAGATCGTCTTGTCCATGTGTTTACATCTGTGGACAGCCTGTCTTTCTGCAGGAGCTGCAGCCCCTGGGGAAGAGCTCACTGGCCCCTTCCTCCAGGCTCTACCCAGAGTGAGTGAAATCGTGCCTACCACGGAGCAGGTACCCCGGAAGTCCTTGTCCAGTGGCTGGAAGATTGTCAGTCCCAGCAGAATACAAGGTCCTTAAAAGGGCGGGACGGAGGTCTCAGTCACCCCAGCACCCTAGCGCGCCTGGACAGTGCCCAGCACCATGTGCATTTGCTGGTTGTGCTAAAGAATGATACCCAGCTTTCAGGCTAGCTTCCGGGCTAAACTCGCAGGGCACACTGGGCAGGAGGGGTTGGGGGACACACTTTTCTGGGGAGCCAGTGGCCAGAGAAAATGGAGACTGCTATACAGGAAACCAAGCAAAGGGTTAATTAGTCTTTCAGGAACACTTCACTCTCCCAGGCCCAGAGCCTGGGTGGGTGCACCTGCTGCTGCCTGGACCTGACCTTCACACACCCTGGCCCTGGCCTCCCAGTCACAGAAGGGCGGCTGCCTCCTACAGTTAACAGCTTCTCTACGACTGCCCCGGCAAGCACTCGCAGGGCCACGCGGCTAAGGTGCCCACTCCTGTGGGGGCATCCCTGACCTCTCAGGTCCCTCCTCCTGTGTTTGGCCGTGCAAACCTGAGACGGCCATCCCAACCACATGGAAAACTGCGAATTCCAGGACGACCGAGCCATTTTGCCAAAACAGTTTAATTAAAAAAAAGGTAAAGAATCTGAAAAAACTGGGAGGGAGGAAGGGAGGGAGGGGGAGAACCCAAAAGACCATGCCGGGTGAGTCTACTGGCTCAGTCACAAAGAAACACCCTCATCCAAAAAGATATTTAAGTTTAATACAAATTTTATACAAAGAAAATGTGAAAAAATACTTCCATATGCTAAAAGCAATTATGCTTCACAAATAAGGCCAGCTAGGCTATTTTTTTTTCGACAACTGCATTTCACAAATGTTCTTTTCTCTCCTGTTTTCTTCTAATAGCTCTTCTTATTTCTTTTCTAATATGGGTTAACTAGCTGGAAACTGTACAGTTCGCATCCTCTTATCGACAATGAAGAGAAAGGAAACGAGACTCAAATGTACAACAGAATGTACTGGAATGCTATCGTACAATTAATTTTCTCATATACATACATCACCTTTTTTGCTTTTTTGATCAATGCTTTTGTTTTGTTTTACACAACATACAAAATGATACTTCAGTATACGTAGTGTGACAGACAGCGTGACGTGACGGGTCTTGCTTTCTCTCATACTTCCTTGGTTTCATGCTTACATAAAAACGTAGAACTCCGTCCTATAAATAATACAGACATGCTCATCCCCGACGCACCTGTCCTCTGCGTGCGTCTCACCTTTGAGTTCTTGCTTCCGGGCATCGTAGCATCTCTAACCCCGCATGTGCGTTTCCAGGCACCACAAAGCGAGGGGAAGGTTTCTCCTCTGCTGTGGTTTCCGATCCTAACGCCCTCTATGTTCATCGCCTCTGGGATGTGGCTGAGCGGGGCTTGTTTCTGTGGATCTTCTGTAAACAAGGACGTTGGTTTTCCCTTTTAAGTCACACAAAATAAACGCGCGTCTCCACGGTCCTTCTGGTCTGGAGAGCTCGCGTTTCCTAACATAATAACGTAGCGTTTGCCAGGAGGCTGATGGCTTGATGCGCTGTGCCCACGACAGCACAGCCCGCGCTGAAGCTCCCGACTCCAGCCAACGTGCCGCGGACAGACGAGTGAGTGACACCAGCTCACTGTCCCCAGGTCTCCGAGGACCTGTGTGCGACAGCGGTCCCCGGGCCCAGCCCCAGACCACTGTGTGCCAGGTTAGGCTAAATGATGGTCCCTCCTCCAACATCAAAACACTCTTTTTGTTGTTGGGGTGTGTTTTCTATTTTTTTTAAACTTGTTTTTCTTTTTCTTTATTTTTTTATAAGTTAAAGTCCATACAAATATAAAAAGGGAAGGTACTCTAGGTTGGAGGACATCCACAAATTGTACATTATTTACATGTAAAGCGTAGGGCTCGTGTGGTGGATCGGGCGTCCTGTAGTGTGGGCGGCCCGGGGAGGGCGCGCAGGCTGAGCCGGGCTCGGAATTCTCCCGTCGGAAGGTGATGTCTCTGTCTTTGCGCTTTCCTATTTTCCTGGTGTCGGGGCTGTTTCTCCCACGGGGTGGGTGGCGTGGGTCACAACTTGCCCCTAGTCCCAGAAGCTGTCGAGCCGAGACTCTTTCGGGAGGAGACTCTTGGTGCTGGAACCGGCGTTGTGCTCGGAGCGGGCCGACCCTCGCTTCTCCTCGCTGCCGCTCCAGCCACTGGACTTGCTGCCCCGGGAGTGGTCTGGGAAGGAAAGCCGACATGTTTAGCGGGCCCGCCTCCACCTGGTCGCCATGATCCCGCCCTTCCATCTCCTACCCAGGAAGTACCTTCCCTTCCTGCTCCACAGAACACCCACGGGTAAAATAAGACTGTCACCACCGACTTCCTTAAATCTGGGGGTCTCTAGAGTCCAAAGGGACTCTATATATATTTTTTATATTTATTTATATTTTTTATAAAAGCCCTTGAGACTTTTAGGATTTAACAGCTGCTAGTTGGAAAATTACTAGGGTGTCATGCTCACAGAGAATAAGGATTAGTGAGGAAGGAACTTAAGTGCCAAGGAAGGCCCGCTGGACCCCTGTACCCTCTTAGATGGCTGCTGGCACCAAGGCCTCTGGGTCTCTCACATCCAACCTTGGTCACTGAAGAAAGGCGCCCAGGTCTGACCTGCGGTCCACCTACATTAATGGAGTTCCTCTTATCAACCTATTAGCAACTTGAAAGCTAGACTCACGGCTAGATCGCACTGTCTCTCCAAGGGGCAGGATTGCAAAACAGGAGGGCTGTGGACCAGATGGCTAAGTCCACCCAGACACGCAGACCCACGGCTCCCGGAAGGACACGCTTAGGGGTCAGGAAAGGAAGTGGAGCCAGAGCACGACCTACGATGGCTTCGAGGACACAGACACTCGGAGCTGGGGGTGGCTGAGTAAGAAGTAAATGGAAGGAAGCGCCCAGACTCTCAGACAGCCAGGTCTGCTGGCTCCGCTGGGCGGCTGCGCACGAGCCCCAGCAGCCAGCCGCTCAGATACCACGGGATCTTCCATCATTTACCAAGTTCACACATTTATGATTATGATTATTATTATTTTGCTTTCTTGAGATGGAGTGATAACATTTGGTTGGAAGAGACCAAGTGTCAAACTTAGAGACAGAATGGGACTGGGCGAGGCAGGGACCCTACTGCTACCCACGGGGTGCATTTCTCACGGCCTGGCAAAGGGTATATATGTGTGGACTAGTCAGGCTCTGTTTGCGGAAGACAGAGTGCAGAGAAAGATACACATCTCCCAAAGCAGGGGTGCACTCGGGTCCGTCACCTACACCAGTGGCCCAAAGGGGGCAGTGTCGTGGCAGGTGGAGTCCTAATCCCGAATCTGCCTGGTATCGCGTGCTCGTCCCTACTGGCCATGCCCACACATTTAGTTCTCCTGCAAGGTCTCTAGGGGGCAATGCCACTGGTCACCGCCAGACAGGAGAAAATCCCGCAATAAACAGTGAACCCCGCATCAAGTCCTCCCAGCTCTGGTGCAAGCCAGGCCGGCTGGGAAGCAGGATGGAGCTTAGAACCCTCTCTGCCGGCCAGGGACCTCGAGGCCTGGCTCCTCCCATGGACAGGACCCAGGGTGCTTGTTGGTGGACGCTGCCAACCGCGGCAGGGAGACCTGGTGCGAATTTATGATGGTGTCAGAACGAGGCGGATCCCCTTGAAAAGCCAAACCACAGGCTCTGGCGTCCTAAAGCAGTGTGCAGGGGGACGAGAGGCACAGCCGAGAAGAAAGGCTGCAAAGCAAATTGCGACCCACCACGGAGAGGCACAGGAGAGGACACTCCCACAAAGCCACACACACACACACACACACACACACACACACACACGCACGCGCACGCACACGCACACACGGCTGCTGTGTGCCAGGAGCAGATCCCGGCAGCTCCGGGGAGGCCGGCCATACTTACACTTCTGGGCGGGGTGGCTGGGGTGCGGCTGGTGGTCTGTGGAGGCTGGGGCACAGGTGGGCTGCTTGTCATACTTTTTGCTAACTGAAGAGACAGCACAGGCAGCCTCAGAGTGGGCCCAGAGCTCGGAGTCCGCGCAGCTCGCAGGCGCGCTAGCTCGTGCAGCAGGCTGCCGCTATCGACAGAACCGGCCCGCTCTGTCCTGTGTCCCCGCGCTCCGCCGGGGCACGCACAGCAAGCCTCGGCTTTTTAAAACCGTGCATCCAAACTACAAGAGCATCACTGGCCACGGCCCAGCGGTGCAGACGGGACACGGCGCACGCTGACCTGATGACAGCTCTGCACTCTCACGCCACCGAAGCTCAGGATTTTGAAAGCAACAGCCTCAGAACTGCCGAGCGCCTAATCCAACCAGGGAAGACAAGGGCCGGTGCCAGAACCGAACTCGGGCTAAAAGTCACCACCACGTCACCCGGAGAACGGAGGTACGCGGTAACGCGTCGCGGCCAAGGGCGATGACAGAGGGGGCTGGAGAGGAGGAGGATGGGGGGCTGTGGAGAAGGACGGGGGCTACGGAAGCTCAGCTATGACTGTGGCTCTGCCACCGGGCCAACTGAAACCGAGCACCCCAAAATTAGTGAGATGAAAGCGCTCTCCAGGGACAGGTGTGGTGGGGGTTAAAAGGAAAAGAAGATAAAGGGGGTCAGAAAAGAAACTCCAGGAAAAAGGAGGGCTGTGCAAACGGGGACGCAGGCGCAGTAAGTGCACCCCGCAACTCCACAGAGGACGGAGCTGGGCAGAGAC
Source organism: Glis glis (assembly GCA_004027185.1). Taxonomy (NCBI): domain Eukaryota; kingdom Metazoa; phylum Chordata; class Mammalia; order Rodentia; family Gliridae; genus Glis; species Glis glis. The sequence continues at coordinate 12,716 of PVJS01027182.1, read as the reverse complement.
GCAAAGAGCAACAACGCATGTCAACCGCCGAGACGCACGACACCGAGACGAAAGCGAGAAGACGGAGCTGCAGTCGCAGACAGAATGCGCGCGTCTTCCAGTGTGACAGGGGACGCCACAGAGCAGAGGGAGAGCCAGGACAGGACGGGCAGGGCGGGGGAGGAGAGGGGCCGGAGACTGTGCTGCCGGGTGACAGCACAGCAGAGAACCAGGGCCACCCAGAGAGCAGATCATGCGACCCTGTAACATGGGAAGAGGAGGAGCAGGGGTCACTCTAGCGGCCTCAACTCTCCTCACCTTTCCAAGCTCAACAGATGATCTTTTTTGTGTGTGTGTGGTTGTACTGAGGATTGAACCCAGGGGCATTTCTACCTCCAAGCTACACCCCAGCCCTTTTTATTTCTTTTTTTTTTTTTTTTTTTGCGGTACCGGGGATTGAACCCAGGGGCATTTTACCTCCAACCTACACCCCCGGCCCTATTTTTTATACTTTATTTTGAAACCGGGTCTCACGAAGTTGCAGAGGGCCTCACTAAGTAGCCGAGGCTGGCCGCAAACCCGGATCCTCCAGTCTCAGCCTCCCAAGTACTGGGATTACAAGCGTGAGCCACCACACCCAGCTTATTCTTTATTTTGAAACAGAGTCTCACTAAGTTACTGAGGGCCTCACTAAGTTGTCCAGGCTAGCCTCGACCTTGCGATCCTCCTGTCTCAGCCTTTCAAGTACGGGGATTACAGGTGTGCGCCACCACGCCCGACTTCTACAGTCTCTAAATATAAAGTTAAGAAATACAGGTACAGGGAAGTACACTACTGGCAAATAAGAAAATAAGGACCAGAAACAGGGGTGGAAACTGGGCCCAGGAAGCGTTTCTCCCTGTCCCATCTTGTCTTCTCGACCTATCTGCATGTGCCGTGTTGGGAAAAATCTTTAAAAAGACAAACAGGAGAGGCCCTGCCCACATACCGAGGCAGCTCACACCCCTGCTGAACTTGTCCCTCCAAACACACTCTGGAGCCGGGCATGGTGGCGCACGCTTGTAATCCCAGTACTTGGGAGGCAGAGACGAGAGGATCCAGGTTCTCGGCCAGCCTCAGCTACTTAGTGAGACCTTCTGCAACTTAGTGAGACCCTGTTTCAAAATAAAGAATAAAAAACAGGGCTGGGGGCCGGGCGTGGTGGCACACGCTTGTAATCCCAGTACTTGGGAGGCTGAGACAGGAGGATCAGGGTTCGCAGCCAGTCTCAGCTACTTAGTGAGGCCCTCTGCAACTTCGTGAGACTGGATATAGGTAAACAGCTCAGAGCCTCCCTGTTACACCCACTGCCCCACGACATTTCACGAGCACTGACCCCAAGAGCCAGGGCCAGCAGAGGCCGCCACACGAGGAGCGAAGGGGGCTGCAAGCGACGGAGCCTTTCTGCTGAGATGGGACCCTTAGCACAAAGGCTCTGGTGACAAAACAGGGAAAAGCCAGAGTCCTCGGGACTAGTCCTGGGCTCCCGCCCCCGGGTGTCGCAAGTCCCTGCAGCGCTGGCTCCAAATTCTCTCTTTTTTTTTTTTTTCAGGAATGCTCTTGCTCTGCTAAAGCCCCTTTTGGGGCTTTCTTTTTTTTTTTTTTTCCTTTTTTCTTTTTGTTACTGGAGGTTGAACCCAATGGCATTCTACCTCTAGGCTCTACCCCCAACCCTATTTTGTCTTTTTATTTTTTTTTTTGTTTCTTTTTGCAGTACTGGGGATTGAACCCAGGGGCATTTTACCTCTGAGCTACACCCCCAGCCCTATTTTTTTTTTTTTGCGGTACCGGGGATTGAACCCAGGGGCATTCTACCTCCAAGCTACACCCCCAGCCCTATTTTTTTATACTTTATTTTGAAACTGGGTCTCACGAAGTTGTGAAGGGCCTCACTAAGTAGAGAAAGACAGAGAGAGAGAGAAAGAGAGAGCTGAGGCTGGCCTCGAACCTGGATGGGATTACAAGCGTGCGCCACCATGCCTTGTCTTTTTATTTTGAAACAGGGTCTCGCTAAGTTGCTGAGGCAGGGCCTCGAAGCTGCGGTTCTCCTGTCTCAGCCTCCCAAGCACTGGGATTCCAGGCGTGTGCCTGGCTACCTGGCCCTTTACAAAAGAAACACGCCAGCCCTGGTTGGGGTAAAACCTCGTTCATGTCAGAAACAAAACACGATGCATCTCCCAGCCCCGTCCCGAATTCAAGCCTCCTTGCTCTGTCGCAACCTCACGGATCTGCTAAACACCGTGTCACCTGAACCAGCTCACAGCTCCAAAACGTCAACAAGCTCCGTGTCTACGACAGTGCTCTCCAGCATGGACAATACCCTGGTCGCCTTCACTATGCTGACGCATCCACAATCCCCTTACATAACACTTAGTTCATATTTTTTTTTTTTTGCGGTACCGGGGATTGAGGGGCATTCTACCTCCAAGCTCCACCCCCAGCCCTATTTTTTATTCTTTATTTTGAAACAGGGTCACTAAGTTGTGGAGGGCTTCACTAAATAGCTGAGGCTGGCTGCGAACCTGCGATCCTCCTGTCTCAGCCTCTCAAGTACTGGGATTACAAGCGTGCGCCACCACGCCCAGCTTCATATTTTTATTTTAAGCTTATTTTCTAACTCGAATAAAAAAGAAACTTTTATCGTCACCACCCCAAAGTGGAAAACCAAGTAAACTTGCCATACATAGGAGGCAACTCTTCGAATAATGAAAACCAAACTGCAGGATAATAGTCTGAGGTCACCATGCCACTCGATCGAAAGTCTACTCTGTCTTTGTTGAAATTTGAGACAATCTGAGATGCTAGCACCTTAGCGCCACCCTGTGTTGAGCTCTGAGCTGCCCTCAGGGGACCGAAGGCTACGGGAGAAGGGGAGCTACTTTTTTGGTAGGTGGCTCAGTGGTATTTGATGCCAAGTTCATGGTGTCCCTAGAGCCAGCTCCTGCCACTCCGTGTCACCTCCCCCATCCGCTTCCCACTGCCCTTCCAGGCCTGCCCCCTCAGGAACCTTCCCCACCCTAACAGACATGGCTGCTTCCCCTGCACGCTCAATGTGCACAAGTGGAATTAAATTTCTGGTTTTCAGGTACAGAGAATCAGCAGGCAGAAAGATCCTGGGGTAGCGGTGACAAGCGAGAACCTCCAGCTAGGCTAACCTGTCCCGAACAAGGCAGGCCCGTCTCTGAACTCTCCAGCAGTGACCAAAACTGGCTTAGGAGGGTGCGGGACAAAGACCCCCTGGGCTAGGAAAGGAGGAAGGCTCAAACCCCACCAAAGACGAAATCCAGTTCAGTCTTAGAAAATTGCCCTAAAACTATCAGGGTATGCCCTGGAGAAAAGGTTTGTCCAGAAAGACGGGCCACCTCAACGCTGCCTTCAGCTCTGAAAGCTCTAGTGTCCTCATGCGCCTAACACAGCGCCGGGCACTCGGCAACGGTTTTCTACAGAGGGTAGAACTCTGCATCCAAATAAAGTTTCATGTGGGTCCCGGGGAAACACAGCAAACACAAATCAATCCTGTCCCTGTGGAGAGGTGTTGGGAAACTGCCTCGCCCAGCCACACCCTCATCCCCCAAGGGCCCGCCCGAGGCACCCCAGGACCCAAGACAGATGGGACACCACTGTCCTAAGCCCTCAAGTCTCCCTGACACAATGGCTCCCGACCTGCCCAGGTGAAATGGAAAGCGCCATTCGCCCACCAGGGGGCGACATACCAGAGCCTTGGTTGGAGCCTAAGAGAATGGAGGAGGGCGTCTCTCTGGAGCCAGAAAGGTCGAGGGTCTAGAAACACAAAAAAAGATGGACTCAGGGCACTGGGGCCAATGGGGCCCCCCAGGGACACCCAGAGAGCCAGGGAGTGCGCGCCGCTCCCCCAAGACATCTCAGTACCCTCTGCTCGGCGTGGTCAGACGGGGGCCAGGTCAGACAGGTGCCCAGACACCTTGTGCTATCTCCTACTCTGCCGACTGGAACACAGCACGGGGGCGGCCCCTAACCCAACTCTAAAGCTTCTAGAACATTCACTGTTGCCTAAACTCTATTCACAGACCTACCCGCCACCCTGTATCAAAGGAGAAAGTATATTACGTAAAAATTCTACAATTCGCTTCTATTTCATGTTAGCCTCTTATTGGGCAACACCATCCTTGAAACCAAAGTGTTTTTTTTCCCTAACATACACTGAAATACATAAGGAGTAAAAACACAAAACGATGATCAATGCGCCCCTATGGTCGCCTTTGCATACGATCGAATGTCACAGACACCGCACGCTTGGAAAGGAGCGGGAGCCGCCTTCCTGATCCGATATGGGCAGCGCTACCGAAATCTAAGTTAACTAAGATGAACACTAGCCAGCCCTCCAGTGCTCAGCAGCCACAGGCAGCTAGTGGCCAACATAATGGGACGGACGATTTCCACCACCGCGGCCAAGATCTACGGGACACACTGCGCTAGGTTTTGAAGGTCCCTGGGGAATGGCTGCCAAGTGCCACACACACGGAGTCGGGCCACATGTTCCTGCACATCCATTAGAAACCCAGGTGCACTGACGAGAAAGAGAACCAAGGAAGACCCCCGCACCCCCTGCTGGCTGCCGGCCCCAGATGAACCCGGGGCAGTATGGGACTTCCGGGGAAGGAAGGGTCCTGGGCACAGAGGGTGGGCGTCACTGGCGGGGCGCAGGGGACGCTCACCGAGCCACTGTCCTTGCTCTTCTCAGCGGTCGTCTCCTTCTCCTTAGAGGCGCTGGCTGTTTCGGAAGAGGCCGGCTGTGCGCTGGAAGAATTCCCCTGCGTCGATGACGACGACGATGACTTGTTTAGTGTGTCTGTGTTCGCCTCGGTGTCCGCTTCCTGCTGAGGGGCGGTAGCTGAGGACGAAGGCGGAAGAGAGAAGCTATGTGATGCCCGATGAAGGTCTCAGCCCCACCTGGAGCCCTGCCCCACGGCCCAAGGCAGGGAGCCAGTCCCAGACTACAGCTTCTCTAGTTTGAACCGTTCATACATCATTTTTGCAAATTTCACCACAGACATACTACCTTGTGTTATTTATATACTTTTAATAAATCCTTTTAAAATGGAGATTATTTATTTATTTAATGTTTTTATTTATTTTTGCATTGCCGGGGATGGAACCCAGGGCCCTGATCATGCTAAGCAAGTACTTTACCACTGAGCTATACCCCCAACCCAAGATTTTTTTTGGTACTGGGGACTGAACCCTGGGGCATGTGACCTCCAAGCTATACCGCCAGCCCTTTTTATATTTTTGACAGTTATTGAGGGTCTTGCTAAGTTGCTGAGGCTGCCCCCCTGAAACCTGCAATCCTCCTCTCTCAGCCTCCCAGGTACTGGGATTGCAGGCATGTGCCACCATGCCCAGCCCAACCCAAGACTTTTCAACCCAGGGGCGTTCTACCTCCGAGCTGTGCCCCCAGCCCTATTTTTTATTCTTTATTTGGAAACAGGGTCTCACTAAGTTGCAGAGGGCCTCACTAAGTAGCTGAGGCTGGCCGCGAACCCGGATCCTCCGGTCTCAGCCTCCCAAGTACTGGGATGACAAGCATGTGCCACCACGCCCGGCTAAAAAAGTATTATTGATAAATCCTAACTAGGTAGCACTTTCTCTCGGAGGCTCTAGGCCTGAAGCCTGCTTACTATGTTAGAAAGGGATATTTACAAATATTGCAGGGATCCCAACAACAGGTGAGATTCAATAGTAACATTTTCTCCTTAACATAAGAATCCATACTCTTTACAGCTGTGAATCCACTACTGCCCCAACAGCACAGGTTCTCAACGTTAGTACTACTGACATTTGGGGCCAGACCATTCTCTTCTGGGGGGCTATCCTGTGCACTGTAGGATGTGGAAGAGTAACCCTGGCCTTAGGAGATCAAAAGCTCTATAGAGCCAGGCATGGTGGTGCACACCTGTAATCCCAGTACTTGGGAGAGGAGACAGAGGAATGCAGGTTCGAGGCCAGCCTCTGCAACTTATCGAGATGAGACCCTATTTCAAAATAAAAAATAAAGCCAGGTATGAAGCTAGGCATGGTGGCGCACGCTTGTAATCCCAGTACTTGGGAAGCTGAGACAGGAGGATCGCAGATTCGTGGACAGCCTCAGCTACTTAATGAGGCCCTCCAACAACTTAGTGAGACCCTGTTCCAAAATAAAGAATAAAAAAAAAAATAGGGCTGGGGGTAGCTCGGAGGTAGAATGCCCCTGGGTTCAATCCCCCAGTACCACCAATAAAAAAGGGCAGGTATAGTAGCGCACGCTTGTAATCCCAGTACTTGGGAGGCTGAGACAGGAGGATCACGGGTTCGAGGACAGCATCAGCAACTAGTGAGACTCATCAACCTAGCGAGACCCTGTTTCAAAATAAAAATAAGAAAATAGGGTTGGGGGTGTAGCTCAGAGGTAGAATGCCCCTGGGTTCAATCCCTAGTGCCAAAAAACATAAATAAATAAAAACTAAAATAGGGCTTGGAGGGGACGGGTGTAGCTCTGAGGTAGACTGCCCCTTGTTTCAACCCCCAGTACCCAAAAAAAAAAAAGCTCTGCAGAGGGGTCAGAGGTCACAAACACCTGTGCCCCGAGTCTCTGCCACGCGTCTGCAGGCTGCATAGCTTCACGATGTTTGTAAGCACGAGCAACGAGGGCCAGGGCAAGCTGCACGGGCACCGAGGTCCCCGGGCCGCCCGCTGCCCGCCGCGCTACCTGACTGCGTGCAGGACTTCATGTGCTCGGGCCAGTGCGCCTGCTGGCAGGGGTAGTCGCAGTAGCTGGTGTTCCAGCAGCAGTAGAAGATGGCCTCCTTCTTGCAGTTGGCGCACCACTGCTTCTTCTTGGTCTCATCCACGGCCTGCTGCTTCTCCAGCTCCAGCTGCTTCTTCACCTCGGCGATGAGCCGGTCCCGCTCCTGCTCAAGGCTCTGCCGCATCTCGGCCATGGTCAGCTCTGGCGGAGACGAGGGGACACTGGCTGCCACGCGTGACCCCGGCCCAGCGTGCAGGGTCATCGCAGCCCCGGATTCAGAAACGCTCCCCACCGCTGTGTGACCCCGGCCGATAACCCGGTGTCCCCAGCCCAGGTCTCCACGTGCGTGTGAGGCTGCACCGTGCGGACTGAGGGAGCCCGCCGCCTGCGATGACATTCGTGAGGTCCCCAGTATGCACACGACGGGAGGCCCCCGCTGAGGCTCAGCCTCAAGCGACATTATGGGAATTCCTCTAAAGAATGCCTCAGGCAATTCCCACTAAAACTCACTTCCAGCTTTACAATGAGTATAAGCCTTTTGTTCCTAACAGTCAAATACTTGCATAGTGCCTACAATATGCCAAATGTGGTTCTAAGCACTTTATTTATTTATATACTTATGGTACTAGGGATTGATCCCAGGGCCATTCTACCTCGGAGCTACCTCCCCCTACTCCCAGCCCTATATTATTTTTTATTTGCGGAGGGCCTTGCTAAACTGCTAAGGCTGACCTCAAACCTGCAATCCTCCTGTCTCAGCCTCCCGAGTACTGGGATTACAGGCGTGCATCACCATGCCCGGCTTAAGCACTTTGTATTTTTTTTCTTTCTTATTTTGGTAGAACTGGGGATTAAACCCAGGGGTGCTCTACCACTGAGCTACACCCCCAGCCCTTCTTATTTTTTTATTCTGAAACAGGGTCATGCTAAACTGCCAACACTGGCCTCCGACCTGCGATCTCCCTGTCTCAACCTCTCCAGTACTAGGATTACAGGTATGCGTTCCCAGCTAGCCATATAGAAATATTAACTTTGGTAATCCCTATAATAATTCTAGGAGTAAGTACTACCATTCTAGCCCTTACACAGATGAGGAAACTGAGGCACACACACACACACACACCCCCCAAAAAAAACAGTATCTGATGACTGACAGGGAAACTCCCAGACTTGAATTGTGGCTGTGTGACTTGGAACAACTGTCTTAACACACCTGTGCCTAAAACTGGGGTAGAACAGAGAGCCCTTTATCATGAAGGTTTCATTAAATTAAATTAGTAAATTCATGGAACAGTACTTAGAACAGCCCAAGGCACAAAGTTAGAACCCAATGAATAGGAGCTGCTATTACTGTTATTTTATTTGGTACAGATGCACCTCAACTTCCAGTAAGATTATGTCCCAAGAAATTCATTTTAAGCTGGGCGTGCTTGTAATCCCAGGACATGGGAGGTTGAGACAGGAGGATCGCAGGTTCGAGGACAGCCTCAGCAAGTAGTGAGATTCTCATCAACCTAGTGAGACCCTGTTTCCAATTAAAAATAAAATAGGGATGGGGGTGTAGCTTGGAGGTAGAACGCCCCTGATCTCAATCCCCAGTACCTACAAGAAGAAAGAAAGAAACTCATTGAATATTGAAAGCATCGTGGAACAGCTGGTCCCGCTGAGCATCCTGGCTCAGGGCGCAGCGTGCTGGAGTGTCACCTGTTTCCCTGGTGATCACGGGGCTGGCTGTGTGCAGAGGCTCAGTGTCACGCCCCCATCTCCACAGAACATCAGACCACCCGTCCCCACACCAAAGAGGAAAATTCAAAATTCGAGACTCGGTTTCTACTGAATGTCGATTTTGCACTGTTGTAAAGTCAAAGAATTTCAAGTGGAGCCATCATTAAGTTGGGGACCGTCTGCAGCTTGAAAGAGGAAGTGGGGCTCCCACCAACACCTCCTTTACGCCGGTGTCTCCTGGTTAGACTCCCCGGGGTTCTGTGCTCTCCCCAGAGCCCACCCATCCTGCTAGCCTCATTGTGACCTCATTCACATCTGGGCCCAAGTGCGGAGACACGCGGTCACCCCCAAACCCCGCTCGCCGGGCGGCGGCCTCACCCAGGTTGTGCTTCATCTCTGAGAGCTCCTGCTGGTGCAGCCACTGCAGCTTCTCGATCTCGATCCTCAGCCGGCGAATCTGCAACGCGCAGAGCAGGGGTCTGAGAGGGCGCCAGGGCCGGCCCCAGCAGGGCCCCGGCTTGGCCTTTCCCGGGCCCGAGAGCACTGGCATCGTGGCTGACCTGGGACCCAGCCAGCCTGTCTCTGCACTGCCCTTCCCACCGCTCCCGTCCAGAGAGGGAGGCACCAGGGCTGCCCCACACTCATGAGGAATACTGGTTCACAAAAACAATACAGGACTGTCTTTTACAAGAAATATGGCACCAGGAAAAGCCACTTAAAGCTGGGTGTGGTGGCACATGCCTGTAATCCCAGTGCTTGGGAGGCTGGGACAGGAAGATCGCAGGTTCAAGGACAGCCTCAGCAAGTAGTAAGACTCTCAGCAACCTAGTGAGACCCTGTTTCCAAATAAGAAATAAAATCGGGCTGGGGGTATGGCTCAGATGTAGAAAAGGAAAAGCCACTTACATGAAGACAAGGACCAGAATATTTTTTAATTTTTTTTTTTTTTGTATTAGGGATTGAGCCCAAGGGTGTTCCATCTCTGAGCTAGACCCCCAGTCTGATTTTATTTTTTTATTTTGAGAAAAGGTCTTGCTAAGTTGCTAAAGGGTCTCGATATGTTACTGAGACTAGCCACAAACCTGCGATCCTCCTGTCTCACCCTCCAAAGTACTGAGATTACAGGTGTGTGCCACCACACCCAGCAAGGACCAGACATATAACTAATACATCAAAAGTTAGATTAAGCCGGGTGTGGTAGCACATGCTTGTAATCCCAGTACTTGGGAAACTGAGACAGAAGGATCTCAGGTTCGAGGACAGCCTCAGCAAGCAGTGAGACTCTCATCAACCTAGAGAGACCCTGTTTCAAAATCAAAATAAAAATAGACCTGGGGGTGTAGCTTGGAGGTAGAATGCCCCTGGGTTCTATCCCCAATACAAAAAAAAAGGGGTTAGGGGTATAGCTCAGTGGAAGAACGCCCCTTGGTTCAATCTCCAGAACCACAAAATAAGTAAATAACAAATAAAGGTAGCTGTCAGGCCGGGTGTGATGGCGCACACTTGTAATCCCAGTACTTGGGAGGCTGAGACCAGAGGATCTGGGTTCGCGGCCAGCCTCAGCTACTTAGTGAGGCCTCTGCAACTTAGTGAGACCCTGTTTCAAAAGAAAGAATGAAAAATAGGGCTGGGGGTGGAGCTCGGAGGGAGAATGCCCCTGGGTTCAATTCCCAGTACCGCAAAAAAATTAAAAAAATAAAGGTAGCTGTCACCTTTATTTGCTACCTAACAAAGTGTTAGGTAACTAACAAAACATCACCTACCCAAACATCTCGGTGGGGTCTGTAATTATTCCCCTGAAATTGCAAAGTCCAACATCTCTGAAAACGAGAGGGTGTCTTCGGGAAGGGATAAATTCAGGGCCAAACTCACGTGGAGGGGGGAACCGTAACTTGGGCTAAACTGGTATGAGGTTACGTGCAGCGTGTATTGTGGTTCTCAGCGAGGGCAACTGACCCACCCAGGACAAGGACAGGGTCTGGGCTGTCACAACTGGGGAGCGCTTCTGCCATCTAGTGGACAGAGGCCAGGAGGCCGCTAAACATGCCGCCCAGGACACCAGCAGCAGGTAATATTGAGCGCAGATATTAGCATGCCAGGGTGGAGACAACCCGATTCCTCCCACGGCGTGTGAATAATCATGTGTCACTGCGGAGGCGACACGTCTAGGTATGCAAGCTGCATACATATCACCTCTCTATAAGTCAGAAACTGCCAGCCATCTGGACCCAAGTTTCAGGTGAGACGCTACGGGTCCATACTTTCAACCATACACTAATTCTCAAAATGAACAAAAAAAGATGAAGTACGCGGGGGGCACAGAGGTTCCTCTGAAGCAACATTTTCTACTTCTTGTATGATCCCCTTGCCTAACCGTAAAGAGGGTCATATTTGGAAGAAAAAAACACACACGCACATATAAAATCTCCACTGACTCTCTTGGGACATCTCCTAAACTTTATAATCACACTGTTCTCTGGTGACGCAAACACCAGGTCACCTTCCTTAAGATTTTCTCTTTTTTTTTTTTTTTTGCGGTACCGGGGGATTGAGCCCAGGGGCATTCTACCTCCGCGCTACACCCCTGGCCCTATTTTTTATAATTTATTTTGAAACCGGGTCTCACGAAGTTGCAGAGGGCCTCACTAAGTAGCTGAGGCTGGCCGCGAACCCGGATCCTCTGGTCTCAGCCTCCCAAGTACTGGGATTATAAGCGTGTGTCACCACACCTGGCAGATTTTCTCTCTTTTTGAGGGACAAACCCTGCCACGTGTCAGAGGTCAAGGGCTGTGCACGGATCCCATGGTCTCCAGCATCCCCTTCAATGACCTCAAGAACCCGGCCACAGGCAAGTCTCCTTGTGACCCACTTGTATCTGACCTACACTGACCTATACTTTTGTCTCTGGCCAGTCACATAATTGTGGAGACTGTAATGTGAAAATTCTCGGACAAGGACTGCTTATATAGAAAGGTCTAAGCCGGGCGTGGTGGCCCATGCTTGTAATCCCAGTACTTAAGAGGCTGAGACAGGAGGATCACAGGTTCTCGGCCAGCCTCAGCTACTTAGTGAGGCCCTCCACAACTTAGTAAGACCCTGTTTCAAAATAAAGAAAAAAAAATAGGGCTGGGGGTGTAGCTCGGAGGTAGAATGCCCCTGGGTTCAATCCCCAGTACCGCATAAAATAAATAAATAAATAAATAAAATAAAATAAAATAAAATAATAAAATAGGGCCTGGGAAAGCCAGGCGTGGTGGCGCACGCTTAATCCCAGTACTTGGGAGGCTGAGACCGGAGGATCCAGGTTCGCGGCCAGCCTCAGCTACTTAGTGAGGCCCTCTGCAACTTCATGAGACCCGGTTTCAAAATAAAGTATAAAAAAAATAGGGCCAGGGGTGTAGCTCGGGGGTAAAAACGCCCCTGGGTTCAATCCCGTGTATCGCCAAAAAAAAAAAAAAAAAATAGGGCCGGGGATGTAGCTTGGGGTAGAATGCCCCAGTACCACACACACACACACACACACACAAAGTGAATTTATCATACAAAGTTGGGCATATCTCCAGAGCCCCAGCTGTCCAGCTTAATAAAGAAGGAGCACACCCACGCCCACAGCACCAGAACACGCCTGGGGCCGGAGCCGGGGCCCTCGGGGCTCTGGGGCAGCCTCTTGGTGGCGTGACCTTCACAGCAGCCCATGAACACTCTCAGCACATGAGGAATTCATGTGGCGTCTCTGACCTCAGCTATTGTGCTTCCAGTAGTGTTTTTGGAAAGATCGTTGTAGATTTCTGTCATCGTCCCTTTTATCGCATCCATCATCTGAAAGACAAAAACAGAAACAAATTCAGGTCATCGCCCCCTGTGGCTTTTCTAGATGACATCCCTCTAACAACAATGTATAGAAATCAAGGGTTTGAGCTGGGCATGGTGGCGTACGCCTGTAATCCCAGTCCTTGGGAGGCTGAGACAGGAGGATCGCAGGTTCGAGGACAGCCTCAGCCAGTAGTGAGACTCTCATCAACCTAGCAAGACCCTATTTCAAAGTAAAAATAAGCCGGGCGTGGTGGCGCAGGCTTGTAATCCCAGTACTTTGGGAGGCAGAGACCGGAGGATCCGGGTTCGCGGCCAGCCTCAGCGCTCTCTCTCCCTGTCTCTCTCTCTCCCTGTCTCTCTCTCTCTCTCTCTCTCTCTCTCTCTCTCTCTCTCTCCT
>PVJS01027181.1:0-26442 GCA_004027185.1 Glis glis | reverse complement strand
AGAGAGAGAGAGAGAGGGAGAGAGAGAGAGAGAGAGAGAGAGAGAGACAAGGAGAGAGAGAGAGAGAGAGAGAGAGACAGGGAGAGAGAGAGAGAGAGCATGTGCACGCGCGCGCGTGAGTGAGCTGAGACTGGCCACAAACCCGGATCCTCTGGTCTCTGCCTCCCAAAGTACTGGGATTACAGGCGTGTGCCACCACGCCCGGCTAGTTTTCTTTTCATTTTGCTATTTTCCACTTTTTAGTTTTGCTAGTCCCTGGCCAACCCAATAAATTATTTACATTAAACCAGAAAGTAAATAATTATTATTATAGACCAATGAACCTGTTGCAAATAGTATATGTAAAGTCACATCAAGAAACAAAACCTACTGTGAGTCACCAAGTCTGTTATTAGAATCATAACATTTAATAAATAATACTGTAAAAATTTCATTCTTAGCCGGGCATGGTGGCGCACGCTTGTAATCCTAGTACTTGGGAGGCTGAGACCAGAGGATCCGGGTTCGTGGCCAGCCTCAGCTACTTAGTGAGACCCTCCGCAACTTAGTGAGACCCTGTTTCAAAATAAAGAATAAAACATAGGAGCCGGGCGTGGTGGCGCACGCTTGTAATCCCAGTACTTTGGGAGGTGGAGACCGGAGGATCCGGGTTCGCGGCCAGCTTCAGCTCTCTCGCTCTCTCTCTCCCTGTCTCTCTCTCTCTACTTAGTGAGGCCCTCCGCAACTTCGTGAGACCCGGTTTCAAAATAAAGTATAAAAAATAGGGCCAGGGGTGTATCACGGAGGCAGAACGCCCCTGCGTTCAATCCCCGGTACCGCAAAAATAAATAAATAAATAAATAAATAAATAAATAATAAAAAATAGGGCTGAGGGTATAGCTCAGAGGTAGAATGCCCCTGGCTTGAATCCCCAGTACCACAATAAATAAATAAATAAATAACTATAAATAAACTTCGTTCCAGGATAAATTAATTCATTTTTGCCAGGAGGAGGAAGTAAGAGCAAGCATGAGAATCGTTCAGTGTGTCGTCCAAGCTTGCAGGATGCGGACATCACTCAACACTCCTGGGAAGCCAAGACCTCAAATCACTGGAAAGAGTATTGGCTTTGGAGACCAGACAGTCTGGATCCTGCTTGCTGACACTCTGTAGGTGTGCGCCCTCTGAGGCATGTCACATAAACTCTCTTACGTTTTATATTCTTTAGTTTTAAAAAGAGAATAAAATAAGAATGCTCCAAGAAGTAAAGATAATACCTATGAATCATAATGCTAAGCACCGGATAAATCCTTCCCATTTTGACTATTACTTGTCACTACAATATCTTGGCCTACCATTCTCCCCTGTCACTCCTGTGGGCTCCCAAAGGATGTCCTCTGCCTCTATTGTAATGTCCCTTCCTAGCTACTCACGTAGCCACAAACCCAGAGGCCGCCTTCTGTGCAGCTGTCTTTATTCACTCTCCCCACTGCTGGTTTCATTGGTGCCCCTCCCCAGGGTGCTCTATGCATGTGTCTGTCACAGCACTTCTGTGCTCTTACAGACATCTGTTCACACCACTGTCCTTCCTGGGACACTGTGAGCACTTTAATGGTGAGGAGTATATCTTTCTGGATTCCCAGTACCTCACAGTGCTTCACACTAGAAGATGTTCAAGAGAAGCTTGTTAAATAAATGAATACGCTAAGCCTAGAATGTTAGTACCACATGTTGTTTTGATAATATAGTAAATTGTTTTCAAGAATAGTTTTATCTGTCAGTCCACTCATGATCTTTCTTGAGCGTCAATAGATTTTGAACAAATGTGCATCTCACACCAGGGGAAAGTGAAATCATGGGGATGATCAGGTGTTTGTGTAAGAACAAGAAAATTCAAAATTGCATTTTGAAAATTTCCAATTCTTTTGCATAAAGGAAGGCTAGATCTTCCATCACTGCTTTTATCTGAATAAGGGTGAAATAAACATACCTCCTGTAAAGTTAGTAGATATTAACTTTAAGTTTGATTGAAAAGTTAATATTTTGTCTTCCTTTCAGTAAGAAGGACATATATGTAATGGGTAAAATGTAATTTGGTTCTACATGTACAAATATTTGGTTAGAATGGTTAAGAAAAATATGGCTTGTATGTATAGATTATATACATGATCATATATGAATGTGTGTGCATCTAGATATCATTTTTAAATGTTTGCTTTGAAAGCTTGAGTACTCTCTTTTAGAAATGCAAATAGTTAAAGTCAAAATAACTGACTTTTATTTTTATCCTTATTGTAAGGAAAGACAGTTGGGTCTCAGCTGTGCCAGTATTGCTAGGAATGGTCAGGGGAAAAGTAAGTATACGTCTGATTGCTTTCGCTCCTGTGTTTAGAACAACTACTATCCATTGAAGAAAGGCTGATTTGGTGATGAAGTCTACCTATTACTCTAACATACTATAAATAATGAGCCTAAAAGAACAATAAGAAAAAATAAAGTCTTAGATAATACTTTGCCTGCTCTACATTATCTGTTTGGGGTAAAAGGAGTGCAGTTCCAAAGGCTTCCAAGTTCCCACGCAGACACAGCCGCTACAGTCCCCTATGCCTCTTCCTGCCAGAGTTGGGAAGAAAGTTAGCAGACTCGAAAAGCTTAAAGATAGACAGCCCTTAATAATGGTGCTGTACTCCCTGATTTCTCAGAACTAATGTAAATATGTTAATATATCACTCATTTCTGGAGGGGATATTCTGGCCTGATATTCCCAGCCAAGTCGACTGCTAAGGCATATGGCTTGAATTCAACTTCGTAAAAGAATCATCCTATGTTCCTGTCCTGACTCTAATTTAGTTTGGGAATTTGCTGCTATAAAACCAAGGGTTGGACTACCAAAAAACCATTGACCCATAGGAAAAATTAAACAAGTCCATGTGGGGTGGGAGAATTCAACTTTATTATTTGCATAAAAAGATTATATATGTATATATATATATATGTATATATATATGTATATATATGTATATATATATGTATGTGTGTATATATATATATATATATATATACGTGTGTGTGTGTGTGTGTGTGTGTGTGTGTGTCTATATGATATTTATATGTGGGTAGCCTTGCCTTCTTTACTACTGCATTACAGTGAGGTTCTAGGCTGGCCAGATTGCATGTTTATTTTATTATTCCCCAAACAGATAGAAAGCCCATTAAGGACAAAGGCTGAGCCTTACCACAATTGTGTCCCCGATGCTATTGGAATATTGGGAACCCAGCAGGCGGGCTATAAATATTTACTGACTGTCTAAATATGTATTTGGTTAGACTATTTCAATACAAGAATTCAGGACAATCTTTAATAACTATAAATAAACTAAATAGCTGCCCTTCTTAGCACTTTACATATACATTTTCTCGGTTCATGCTTTCTACAACCATATAGAGTTGCTATTATAATGTTATATGAATAAAAATGGTGGTTTCAGAGAGACTATGCTAGTTGTCCAATATCTTAGAGCTAAAAACCACTAAAGCCAGATTGGACCGTGGGTCTCTAGAACTCTGGAGTTCATATTCTAGCCACTATATGTTGTGCTTATTTCTTGGAATAAAATTGAGATTCGAATTGGCCTACATTTAAATTTCATACAAACTCTGTAGATATTCAGCACAATATTCTATGTCAGTGACATTTGGTTTTTCATACTTGTTAAAGCGAGCTGGTTAACATGCATCCATGACCCACCACCACCTCTGGAGTCTTCTACTTGATAACGGAGCAACAGAGCTCTCTTGTTGAAAGCACAGGGGCAGTCTTCATTTTAAGTTACCTGAGTTGGGTGTGGTGGCGCAAGCTTGTAATACCAGTACTTGGGAGGCTGAGACTGGAGGATTTCAGGTTTGAAGCCAGTCTCAGCAACTTAGCAAGACCCTCTGCAATTTAGTGAGATCCCATTTCAAATTAAAAAATAAAACAGGGCTACGGGGTATAGCTCAGAGGTAGAATGCCCCTGGTTTCAACCTCCAGTACCACACACACACACAAAAAAAGAGTAGCTGAAAAGATCTTGATGGTAAGAGAAGAAAGCAAAAATAAATAACAAACAAGTAATCAGAAAGTTTTGTCTTTTCTTAGTTGTACAGCAAGACTTAGTGGAATCAAAGTTATGTTCATACTAACAGTCACATTTGACTATAAAATGCAACTGTGATAAGATGCCTTTCTTTTTATATTATGGAGGAGGAATTGTTTCAATTCATGGATAATATGCTTGGTACACATCTGATCATTCTATGTGTAAATCATCTATTACACCGTCTGTCAACTGTGTTTAACCAAATAAGAGTTCTCTTTCATCTTCTGGAAGAAAATATCCACATGTGATGCCTCCAGATTTCCACAGAGAAATGAGCTAGTCCTGTTTAAAATCACATCAATCAACACCATCTAAGTTATTTGAGAGTTTTATCAGGATATTTATTTGCTGATATCATTTTGGGAATGCTTTGCTGTGCATATTCACTCCCATACCTGCCCTGTTTTGATGAACATTCTTTAACATTCTTCCAATTAATATATTAGTATAAAAAAACTAAGCAAAGCAAATACAAGGCTACTTAACTAAGATGTTGTAGGCTCCAGTGGAAGTATAGGTCAGTGGAGAGGACGTGACCCCACTCACCCCACACAGCCACAGATGAGTGTTTCGTTATGTAAGGATGACTAGGCAGGTCATCTTGCACAGCCGCAGATGTATAAATAGTTACATAAGCAACACACATTTAGCTGGCATGACATGCGCCATCTTGCTGGGAACCCTATATAAGGGATGGGTCTGTAGAATAAAGCTGCTGTTGTTCTCCTCCGGATGGCGACTCCACGTGTGTTCTCACTGGGGATCTTACTGCCAAAACCTCCCCTGCAACTGCAGCTGGCCCCTGGCAGACCCTTGAAAGATGTTATTTAAGTTTTCTTACCTTTGTCCATTCTTTTTCTTTGAGCATAGATGCATTCTTTTCTTCTTTACTGACTCAATTTAGAATCAAAGTTGTCCTCTCACCTGTAACTGTCACCTAAGAACGCCTAGCCTACATAGGTGCTTAGCAAATATTGGCTGGGTGAATAATGAAGGATTAAGTTCTGAAATTATATTTTAACAAGGAAACTAACTGTATTTTCTATATTTCTAAATGAATAAAAGGCCAGAAGTTTAGTATAGCAACACTTTTCAAAATACAATAATTTGTTTCTAATTGAATTAATTCTGTGTAAGTGTTCTAGAGCATCAGAACACTTTCAGGCTACAAATGTAGGAAAAATGAAGTCCCCAGGCTTGTTCCCAAGCATATACTTGGTGTCAGAGTACTGTATTCAGTGCAGGGACATCAAATGGTATAATGGAAAGAATAGGGCTGTTGGCAGCTCTCTGGCACATCGACCCTCTACCGTGGGAACATTTACCCATGATTTTAACTCACAAATGCACTTATGTAGGGGGTGACCTCTTAGAACTCAAAGGATGTAATCTCCCTTGATTGCCCAGTTTGGGCAATTTGAGTGGTTGGGCATCTTCAGAAGGGGCAGCATTCTGCTAGAGATGAGTGCAGACTATGAGCCATGTTGACTTGTGTCAAAGCCTGGCTGTGCTATTCTCTACCTTATAATCTCGAAAGATATTGATCCTCCTAGCAGCAGGTTCTGCAGTTGTATAATTGGAATAACAATTCCTACTGCATAGAATTGACATGAAGATTTTACAAGATAATATCTTTGTACACAAATGACACAGTGATAAGCAAATAATAAATTTTCAATATATAAAAGTCAACTCTTTTATGATGCCGGCTTATTATTCTATTACTAACATTGCCATTATGCCAGTTTCTTCTGTTAAGAGTCCACAGGGAATTCCAGCAGACTCGATATTTTCAGCGTCATGAAGTCTCTCAACAGGATACCTCACATAAGCTGGAATACAACTTTCCCTTGACAGAGAACTCCCAGTGGTTCTTAGGAGGCTGAATTTGGACTCTATTTTGAAAGCAGTGACCCTGAGTGATCCTGTTATCTTCTAGAAATATCTCTTATACATGCTCAATATAAAATATTTACTGCAAGTTGGAAGGAAGAAATTGGAAACAATGTAAATATTTATAATGGCATAGGATACATTATTTCATCAGAATAAGCAACCAAGAAAAAAAATGTTTCCCAGTTGTGTTATAAAATATTTGGTTTTATAGGGTCTGAGAATTTTGTATGAAACTAACATCTTCTAAATATTTTTAGAAGTTCTTAATACAGAAAAAGATATTAATATGCCATTTATTAAAGGTTATCCAGTTTTTAAAATGTTCCAATGTGTGTATTCCAAGGTTGGCAAGATTATATAGAGATATATGGTTGACCTAAAAAGAATCTGCTTTACTTTGGCCTTTCCTGTAAAGGTAAGCATTTTATGGAAACATCTGTAAGTACACTTTTTCCATGACTCTGATGTCTATGTCTCCTTAAAAGTTTAGTAACATGAAATTTTAAAGGGATATTCTTGTAGTCTTTGCATTTTTATCTTCTTAAAAACCCCAGAAATTCTCCATACAAATAGTACAGCTTCAGTTGTCGGACATTCATTCACTGTGACCTGGACAGCCTTCAGTACTTCTTGCCAGGCGCTAGATTTATTCAAGTCCCAGGGTAATTTGGGTGGGTTAAGTTTACTTAAAGTCTTCTCTGGCCTCAAGCTTCCAACCTTCACCTGCTGTTTAACATTCCTTTCCAGATTCTTAAAAGCTCTGTTTACATCAAAAAGGAATTTTATGCCTTAATACAAAGTAATCATGAAAGAACACACTTGTCAACTCCACCCCCCAGTAGCGGGTTTTGGTTTCTGCTCTCCACTTTGAACTAAGGCAGCAATTTAACATAGCTTTAGAAGAAAGGTAAAAAGTAACACTTTTAGGATATATGTCTTTATTTCTAAGGGCAACAGTATGTTTTATTAGTTTACAGGATGATTTATTAGTCTGGTTTTCCTCATACCAACATGTGATCCACGTAGCTCTATTTTTTTAAATCAGTTTAACCAAATTGCTCCTGGCATTTTTTAAGAGTGATTTTATTTTTAGTTCATTCATGCACCAAATTGTTTGAAAGAACATGGTACCCAAATGCTAGACATCAATCACAGAGAGGGAACTTGCACAGAATGTGGGAGGCTCATTCTCAAAGCTTCTTGCTCCTGACCAGAGCAGGACTTGACCTCTAGCAGCCACGGAAGGTTTGGCACCACTGACTCTACTCCTGGCCAGGAACAGAACACACACTAAGAAACGTCACGTAGGGGCCATACATGATGAAGCAAAGTTATTTGTTAATATCAACAATATGGAGCATGTTATCCACACATCACAATCCACTTTATCATGTTAGAAGTCACATTACTTTTTTAAAAAAGCTTTTGAAAACATCATTTGTATGACAAGATCTATCTGAGTCATATGCAAACTATATCATCAAATTTCTAAAGGGGGATTTCATAAAATGTACCTGAGTCCCCCATTTTTATGTCCTCCTTTTGCTTTTAGTCTGCTGAGCTAGAAAGAGATACTATGTTAACTAGTAAAACAAACGAATGATAAAAATTACTTCTGTGACATAAAGTTCAATCCTTCCTTGAAATCTTATCTAACACTTCAAACCTATCATAAGCTCTCCTATCCTCTAAACTAACTCTCTATATAGTCTGTATCATGCAATTGACTTAACAGTTCTTATCTGGGTGCATTTAGTTCATTCTTCTAAGAGAACCGGAATGTATTTAGGGCTAAAATCATTTCAGCTTCCTCTTTTCTTTTTTTTTTAACAAGGCTATATGCAATGGATATTGTGGGAAGAACCATATTAACAAGTTAATATTTATTATCTCAGTTGATTAACAAAGCAATGCATGTGTTTAATTGCATATTAAATTTAATATTCAGTATTCACAGGCACATTCATATGATCCAGCAGGGTTCACTTTCTTACAGAATAGTGATAATTCACTTTATCTGAGAGAATATGCTTTCAATGTTGCAATGCTATGGCCATAAAATATGTTGTTTGTCATCTTCTTTTAAGCATTCCTTCAAGAACAAAAGAAATGTATAGCAGTCCAGAGCTTCACAAAATAATATCATTTTTAAAAGTCAACATTCTCTGGTGCACTGAGAGGAAATTAGAGCCATACTATTTACAAAAAGAACTATATACAAATGTATGGATAGTTTCCTGATACTTGAAAAAAACCATAATTCAAGAGCAAACTAAAGACCTGACCTAACATACCACATACAGTTAAAATTAAGAAATAGTTTTCCAACTCAACTAGTCTATCTCTGATCCATAGATTGTGGCATCCCAGTGATATTTCATGTAAGAATGGGTAAAAATTTCCCTGCTTTAATTGATTTGGGAAAATCCTGATCGCACATTAAACATACAACCCTGTGAGAGCCTGTCTACGCATACAAATTCCTGGGAGACAGGCTCTGGTGGGTGCCCAGCTATGAGTCCACAACAAAGTTTGCCAGTGATGTCCCCAAAGAAGTGACCTGTCAGTTGTTATAGGATCATGCTGCCTTCTCACTTGGCTTCTTAATATCAGTGGTGCACTGGTAAAAGTTTAGTAACCAATTCTCCAGGGAAAAGGTAAGGCTTTTACTGGCAGCTTTTTCTGATTCTGTCATGTAACTACTCCCCCAGGGTTGATTTCAGGGTACCAATGTGATATCAATGAACACAGACTTGGGGGAGGAGGATGACAGCACCAGCACCTGGGAGCCATCGCGAAGCCTGGTCCAGAACAACATTCCAAAGTACTTCCAACAGTCGGTCAAAGAAACGGAAGGTCCTACATGATAAGAAAACAACTTACAGGTATTAAGTCTTGCCAGGGGACTAGTTAGAAAGGTTTCAAGGAATTAGTTCACAGCATTCAAAGGAACTGAATTTAATGAGACATCAATGTAAAAAAATCTGTGGAAGGTCAAAGGGACCAATTTTGATCACTCTAAAAATGGAAGAACTCAATAACAAACTTAATAGAGATATTATGCAAACTTCCTCTTGAGGTTTTAGTTTGCTAAACTAAGACTGGAAGTCCAATCCTAAAGGCTGGAAGACTACATAATATTAGATGGCTGAGAATACAATTATTGTTAAGGTTCTATCTGTATTTTGAGTCTATGAGGTTTAAACTGCAATTAAACTAAAACAAAGAATCTTAACCCTTTCATCTTGTGGTTTGAATGACATACATGGCATTGTAGATGCATGTCTGGAGTTATACAAGAGATTTTATTTATTGGTAATATAATATATATTTAATTCAAAGATAAATATTCTATCTTATAAATATCAATCCAATATAAGCTTTATAATAATTTTGGGAATAATATCATAATAAAATGATTCACATACTTCTTCTAGCCCTTATATTCTATCTATTGAAATTTGGAAATGGAGAGTTTTATTTGTTTAATGTTGTATTTCTTTTAGTATGGCTACACAGATCTTAACGTAATTTAAGGTTTTCTAGCAACTTTTTGTAAGTCTATTGTTTAAGGAAACCCCCAGCTTAGGAGGCTGATTGAAATTCTAGCCTCTAACTCTTCAATGCAACGTGGCATGCAAGAGCTTTAACTTTCTTGAGACCCTGTATAGAACCACTTAGCACAACCTATGTTTCTCTCACCAAAGTATTAAGTCCTTT
The DNA here is from genome assembly GCA_004027185.1 of Glis glis. NCBI lineage: Eukaryota > Metazoa > Chordata > Mammalia > Rodentia > Gliridae > Glis > Glis glis. Next base: position 16,708 of record PVJS01027181.1, on the reverse strand, counting down.
AGCCACTGCAGTATTTTCAAACATAGGGGTGCATTGGTCCACTTGGTCCTTAAAGTAATCTGAAAACAATAATCCTTCCTGAACCTCACTGCTGTCCTGGCAGTTAACTCTAATCACTCCCTCCAATAGTAAGACATAGTTCTACTTGAAATACCATGTAATTGAAATTACAAGCTCTGTGTTCTTCCTGGTAGTAAGCCAAGATATTTGAAATCAGCTTCTAGTATGCATATATCGAGCTAGGAACTGTCATGTTACAATATGGGATAAATTATGGGCATTGTTCCATCTTATCTAGGGGTCCACTACCACAAAACACAATGTGAATTTCCTGAAACACTGCAGTTTCAAATAAGAGTCCCTTTCCACTTTCTTCCTTCTTCTTCAATAATAATGCTTTGTTGTACTCTGCTTTGTGCATGGCATCTTGCAGATAGTACAAGCTCAAACAATGTTCAAACAACAAAATATAAATAAAATCCATAGTCTATAGAGTAAAAGAAAATGTCTCTTAACTCACAGTTTCATCATTTATCAGCTCTATGACTATGACCTTTTAGAGCTTATGTTTTCTAATCTTTAAAAAAATACCTGCCTTGTTGGAATACCATGAAAATTAGAAATAATGTCCATAAAGCTCCTAGAACAATGCATGGATGGAATAGACACTAAATTTATGAACTATCAAGATAGTGAGGCTGACTAATTGATTGTGACAGAAGCATTTCCCTGGCCATTCTGACTGTCCAAGAGCAGTATGCAGAAACAAATCAATCTACCCTCTTCGTGTGAATTCTTGAATTTTCTGTTTGTGATCACATACAACTTTAATTTTTTACTATAATAAAATGCACATAGCATATTATTTTAACCATCTTAAAATGTACAATTAAGTGATAGTAAACATATTTACTCTAATCACAGAAATTTTCATTACCTCCCAAAAAGCCCCAAACCTATTAAGCAGCACCCTCCTTTCTTTTTCCTCTAGCCTGTAGCCACCTCTAATCTGCTTTCTGTCCCTGTGAATTTGCTTTCTCTGAATATTTCATATAAAAGAAACTATAAAATGTGTGACCTTTTGTGTCTGACTTCTTTTCACTCAGCATGATTTCTATGTTATTTCATGTTGTAGCATGTATCAGAACTTCATTTCTTGTTCCTGAATAATATTCAGCTATAGAGACATATTAAATTTTGTTTATCTATTCATTAATTCATGGACATTGGGTTGTTTCTACTTTTTGGCTATTGTGAATATTGCTATAAAGGGTTATATAAAATGTTTTCTTTGATCACTCTGTCTTTAATTCTATTGGGTCTATACTTAGGAATGGAATTGGTGGAGTATATGGTAATTCTATGTTTCACAGCCTTAATTTTGTGCCCCTAAAATTGCAAAGGAGAAATTTTAAAAGATAAGTATAAACTTAATATAAGAAATGAAAATGTATGTCCACAGAAAGACTTACATGAGTCTTCATAACAGCATTATTCACAATAGCCTAGTATTAGAAAAAGACCTAAATGTCCATTAACTCATCAATAAAATGTGGTGTATCCAATATTGGAAGACTACTATTCACCAGAAAAAAGGAATAAACTACTGATCACACTAAACCATGGATGAACTTCTAAAACATTAAGTAAAATGAAAGAGCTCAGACACAAAAAATCACAGACCATATTATAAAATTTTTATGAGATGTACAGAATAGGAAAATCTGTAGAGACAGAGAGTGGATAAGGGGTTACCAGGAACTGGGAGTGGAAATGGATGATAACTGAAAATTACATTAACTGGATTATGATGACAGCTTCACAACTCAGGAAATTTACCGAAAACATTGAGTTACATACTTGAAACGGGTTAGTTTTGTAATCTGTAAATTATGGCTCAGTAAAGTTCGAAAACAGTGCAAGGTACGGGGGAAATGCAAGGTAAGAAACAGCTATTTCTCCATGTTATTCATGACTACTCTGGGTCCATAAATTCATCATCCTCCTCAAGGATAACAGAGGCACCTACTTGGTGTCCTCATCATCTCTAAAATTGTTCTAACATTCATATTTAACTACACCAAGTCACCAAAATCATCACCAGATAAAGTGAACAGGACATGCTCAGAGGTATCCAGAGAGTCCTTGTGGCCCTCGATCTAATATTCAAGAACCACAACCTACCATTATTTCTACAATTCAATAACAAACTGGATTCAGCTTGACATGACTGTAGCCATCTTGGGTAGGACCTGCCATGACTGTCCCTGAGTAACACTGGCTTGCTTTTTCTGTATAGTTTTCCAGAAAATTCTATATAGATAAAACCATTAGAGTTAAACATGGGGTTCTATACCAGAATGTGGGTCTGGGGTACACTTCACTTTTTGATACTCTCTTAAGATAAACCTGGTACATTCTATCCAAGAAGAAGTCACTTTTGTCTGAACCTATAAGAGGTCTGAACACTCTTTCTAACCCAAATTATGGGCATTCAACAGATCTTGCTGCCACTCAGGACTACACTTCTGTCAGTAAGTCCCTCAGTGTGTGGCATTTTGTGCAACCCTGTCTGCCTCTTTCTTTGGTCTCGTGGCACCTTGGGACCAGTCCTCATACACCAGGCCCAAATTATTCTAGAACACAGATCATATGCTACAGCCGTGCAGATTTCTATGGCTTTTGCAATAAAGCCATTCATTCTAAACTTCAAGGATTCTTCACATGTCTCTTATTTAGCTGTTGTGTTTTATCCCTACTCTTGCTACTTAAATACCTGTCCAACATTTGAGATTTGCCTCAAGTTCCACTTTTCTTGAGAGTTCTTTATTATTTTCTAAGCTTGCATTATAGTTCTGTAGTAATATTTGTCTTAACCCTTCATATTACCTTGGGGTTGAATTTTCATGGAACCATTTATAAGCTGTGTCCTTAAGAAAGTCAAATTCACTTTTAATTAATTTAGTCATTGATAAAACAGAGATGTTATGTCATTGGTTTGTTGTGAAATTTATACATAATGTATGAGAACACTTGGCATACTATCCCATATGTTAAAGAAAATCAGTAAATGTCAGTTTTTATGACTTATTCTATTTTTCCACTTTGTATTTTAACCTAACTGATTTATAGTGATTATCTTAATTCCTATAACTAGAATGCAAGGTTTGATCAAAAATTTATATCCAACACATTTTTGTATTCTCTACAGCACTGGATGAAGTAACTAGATAGATATTGATTGATTGAATTCTTAATTACTTGACTAAAGAACTGATAAGAGTTTCTGTATCTGTTCTGGATTTTATGGAATTGTTGGTGTTTTGTTTGGGGGGGATTTTTTTCCATTTCTGACTTATTATATATCCTCTTGAGCTTGTCTGTGCTTGAATACAACAGCCAGAGAGCAACCACAACATGAAACAACACAATGACCTATGCCCAAGTAACATCATTGACAATAAATAACATAATGGATTTTTATTTCCGGAGATCCATAGTTGCATCATCATTTCTTTGTCTGCATGATTATGGTCTGGGTGAAAGTAAATAAGATCATTTACTAACATCAAGGAATTAGAATCCAATAGACTAAAATAGATTAATAACGAAATTTCCTCAGAAATCATACACATGAGATTGAAGTAGGCATAGTAATGCAGCAGCAATCGAAGCCAAAAGAAAATATCTAAGGAAAGTCAGAAAAGGATTTGGAAAGTTTAACACTAATAGGAGACAGGGCATTTCAAGAGGCTGAGTATTTCAGGTGAAGTAGGAATATAGAATATCAAAGTATGGAAGCTTGAAATTAACATGTGTGATTGCAAGGATGGCAAGCCATTCACAATGGCTGGAAGGGAAAGATAAAAGGTGGAGAGAGGTTTGGGTTAGTTCATTGAGAATTATGAATATCAAGCCCACTAGTCTGTTATCTTACCAGCAACAGTAACATGAACAGATTTTCATTTTAGAAATATCTGCTTAGCTTGTAATAGAGTGAATTGATGGAGTATAAGTCTGAAAGCATAGAGCTCATTTTCAAAATATTTTAGATGAAATATGGTGAGAATTTTTTCTATATTTTATTGGTGCATTGTCATCATATGCATTGATGAAGTTCGGGGTGATAGAGGTATACATGCACACAGAACTCGGTGAATCCTATCCCAGTTCCCACCCCATTCCTTCTCTCTCCGTACCTTCCCATGCTCGACACACTGATTTGCATTGATAAGTTTGTGCATGTATATCATGTCCATTGAAGTGTTTCCCTCTTCAGGTCTTCCTCCCTGTTCCCGTCTCCCTCAGTTAGGTCCCCTCCTTCACTCCACTAAGGTTTCTCCTCCTTTGGAGTCCATCCTGTGTCCCAATTTCTCCCTAGCTTCCATATATGAGGGAAAACTCCAAACTTTCACTTTTTGTGATTGACTAATCTCACTTAGCATATTTTCCAGTTCTATCCATTTCCCTGAAAATGACCTAATTTTGATTTTATGACTGAGCAGAATTCCATTGTGTGTATATCCCATAATTTTGTAATCCATTCATCTGTTGATGGACATCTCAGCTGGTTCCATAGCTTGGCAATTGTGAATTGTGCTTCTATAAACATAGATATGCATGCATTATTATGGTAGTCTGGTTTAAATTCTTTTGGGTAGATACCCAGGAGTGGTATAGCTGGGTCATATGGTGGGTTCATTCCCATTCTTCTCAGGACCTTACACACTGTTTTCCAAAGTGGTTGCACTAATTCACAATCCCACTAAAAATGTATCAGAGCTCCTACTTCTCCACATTCTCACCAGCATTTATTATTGTTTGTATTTTTAAAGATTGCCATTCTAATTGTGGCTAGGTGAAATCTAAGGGTAGTTTTGATTTGCATCTCTCTGAATGGTAATGATGTTGAACATTTTTTCATATACTTATTGGCCATTTTTATTTCTTCTTTTGTGAAGTGTCTATTTAGTTCACTTGTCCATTTTTGATTGGGTTATTTGTATTTTTGGCAGTGAGTTCTTTGTATATCCTAGATATTAATCTTCTATCAGAAGAGTAGCTGGCAAAGAACTTCTCCCATTCTGTCAGCTCTCTCTTGAGGTTTTTGATAGTTTCCTTTGCTGCACAGAAGCTCATTAGTTTAATGCAATCCCATGTGTTAATCCTTGTTTTAGTTTCTTGTGCCTTTGGAGCTTTTTTTTATTTTTTTATTATTATTTTTTTTTTTTGTGGTACCAGGGATTGAACCCAGGGGTGTTTTACCTCAGAGCTACACCCCCGGCCCTATTTTTTATACTTGATTTTGAAACCGCATCTCACGAAGTTGTGGAGGGCCTCACTAAGTAGCTGAGGCTGGCTGCAAACCCGGATCCTCCGGTCTCCACCTCCCAAGTACTGGGATTATAAGCGTGTGCCACCACGCCCGGCTTGTGCCTTTGGAGTTTTATTGAGGAAGGTTTTACCCATGCCTATATGTTGGAGTGTTGGCCCTATGCCCTCTTCAGGTAAACACAAAGTCTCTGGTCTAATTTCCAGGTCCTTGATCCATCTTGAAGTGACTCTTGTGCAGGGTGAGAAAGTGGGATTTATTTCCATTTTTCTGCATGTGGATAACCAGTTTTGCCAACACCATTTGTTAAAAAGGCTATCTTTTTTCCAGCACATGTTTTTGGCCCCTTTGTCAAAAATCAATTGGCCATAACTGTGTGGGTTTGTTTCTGAATCTTTCATTCTGCTCCATTGGTCTATGTGTCTGCTTTTGTGCTAATACCATGCTGTTTTTATTACTATGACTCTGTAGCATAGTTTGAAGTCAGGTATTGTGATGCCTCCTGCATGGTTCTTATTGGTTCTTATCGCTGAGAACTATTTTGGCTATTCTGGGTCTCTTGTTGTTCCACATGAATTTAAGGACTGATTTTTCTAGATATGTATTTTAATAGGGATTGCATTGAATCTGTAGATCACTTTTGATAGGGCAGACATTTTGATGATATTTATTTTGCCTATCCAAGAGCATGGGAGATCATTCCATCTTTTAAGATTTTCTTCAATTTCATTCTTTAATGCTTTATAATTTTCATTGTAGAGGCCTTTTACCTCCTTGGTTACATCTATTCCTAAGTAGTTTATTATTTTCGAGGTTATTGTAAATGGAATTGTAGCCTGTATTTCTTTTTCAGTGGATTTATGGTTGGCATATAGAAAAGCTTCTGTTTTTTTTAGATTGATTTTGTATCCAGACATTTTGCTGAATTTGTTAATCAGTTCTAAGAGACTTTTGGTTGAGTTTATTGTGTCTTCTAAGTATAAGACCATGTCATCTGCAAATAGAGATAATTCCAGTTCTTCTTTTCCTATTTGTATTCCTTCTCTTGTCTTATTGGTCTGGCTAGAGTCTCAAGTACTACATTGAAAAACAGTGGTAGTAAGCATCTTTGTCTTGTCCTGATTTTAAAGGGAATTCTCATAGTTTTTTCCCCATTCAATATGATGTTGACTGTGGGCTTATTGTATATTGCCAATTCTCTGCAGTGCTTTTAACATGAATGCTTTTTCAGCATCTATTGAAATGATCATGTGAATTTTGTCCTTAGTTCTCTTTATGTGGTGAATTACATGGATTGTTTATCATATGTTAAACTAGCCTTGTATCCCTGGGATGAACCTGACTTGTTCGTGGTATATAATATTCTTGATGTGGTTTTGAACGTGTGTTGCTAATATTTTGTTTAGAATTTTTGCATCTAAGTTCATCAATGATATTGGTCTAATTTTCTTTTCTTGAACTGTCTTTATTCAGTTTTGGTATTAATGTGATACTGGCTTCATAGAATGTGTTTGGGAAAATCCCATCTCTTTCTATTTCATAGAATATATTGGGAAGTATTGGGATTAAATCTTCTATAAAAGTTTTATAAAATTCGGCTGAGAAACCATCTGGACCAGGGCTTTTCTTTGATGGTAGACTCTTTATTGCTGTTTCAATCTCTTTGATTGCTATTGGTCATTTTAAATTTTCTATATCCTCTTGATTCAATTTAGGAAGGTTCTATGTGTCTAGAAATTTGTTGATTTCTTCTAGGTTTTCCATTTTGTTGGAGTATAGCTTTTCAAAGTAGTTTCTGATGATCCTCTGGAATTTAAGGTTGTCTGTGGTGATGCCACCTTTTTCGTCTCTTATTTTAGTAATTTGGGTTCTTTTTTATTTATTGGTGCATTGTAATCATACATCTTGATGAGGTTCAGGGTGGTAGAGGCATACATGCACACATGACTCTTTCTTTTGGTTAGGCTGGCTAATGGTTTATCTATCTTGTTTATTTTTTCAAGAAACCAACTTTTGATTTTGTTGAATTTTGTAGGGTTTTTTTTCATTACCTCACTGATTTATGCTCTGATTTTAATGATTTAATGTCTTCTACTGGCTTTGAGGTATGTCATTAGGTTGTTTATTAGGTGATTTTCTGTTCTTCTTATGTGAGTACTCAGAGTTATGAATTTTCCTTTAAAAGTGTTTCCTTTAACACTTCTTTCAAAGTGTTCCATTTTGATATATGTTGTTGATTTTGATATGTTTAGTTTCTCTATTTTCATTTGTTTCTAGGAATTTTTAAATTTCTCCCCTTATTTCTTCTATGATCCAGTCTTCATTCAGCAGTGTGGTATTCAGTCTCCAGGTATGCATGTAATTTCTCTGGGTCTTCTCATTATTGATTTCTAATATCTTTCCATTGTGCTCTGTAAAGATGCAGGGCATTATGTAACATTTTTTGAACTTGCTAGTGCTTGCTTTGTGGCCCAGGATATGTTCTATTTTGGAGAAGCTTCCATGAGCAGCTGAAAAGAATGTGTATTCAGCTGTAGTTGGATGGAATATTCTGTATATGTCTAAGAGGTACATTGGGTTTATGGTGTTTTTTAGGTCTGAGGCATCTTTGGTGATCTTTTGTCTGGAAAATCAGTCTAGTGGTGCGAGAGGAGTGTTGACCCAGTAGTATTGTATTGGGATCTATGTGAGATTTAATGTCACAAAGATTTTGTTTTATGAAAGTGGTTGTACCTATGTTTGGAGCATATATGTTGACTATCATTATATCCTCTTGTTGAACTGTTCCTTTTACCAGTATAAAATGACCTGCTTTGTCTCTTTTCATAAGTTTGGCTTGAAGACTATTTTGTCTGATATGAGAATTGTTACCCCTAATTGTCTTCAAGTTCCATTTGCATGGATTACATTATTCCAGCCCTTCACCTTTAGCTTGTGAATATCTTTACCCGTAAGGTATATTTCTTACAGGCTACATAAAGATGGATTATGATTTTTAATCCATTTTGCCACTTTGTTAATGAGGCAGAGTGGGGTGGAAGAGCGGTGAGGAACTGACTGAGACTGCTGGCTGCTTGGGAGAAGCTCTTCTGGGCTGGGCGTGTGGCCCACTGGAGGGCACTTGCTCAGAGTTCACCGGGTTCTTAGGCTCAATCCCCAGCACAGCAAAAAAGGGAGAGAAGAAAAAGAAAAGAAAGTAGGGAGGAAGGAGAGAGAAAATGCAATAGGAAAAGAGAAAAAAACTACAAACAAACATACAACAACAATAAAAAAACACAAACACACAAACAAACTCATGTGACCTCTGCAGCTCTCTTGGGTCTTTGTTTAAGGGCCCACCCATTACTGTAGGTTCCAGAGCACATTCCAAAGGTTCTTGCCCATTTTGAAACCTGTAAAAAATAAGTCAGTCTGCAGCCCCAGCACTAGTGTGGGACCCCAGACCATGAGACCCCAGACCAGTGTCTCCTTCTGTCTGTGTGGGCACTGAGTGCCTGGTGTCAGGCACAGGGTCTATCCTGGAGCAAGTGTGAGGACTCTGTCCTCTCCACAGAAATGGTTGGATTGGTTTGTGACTTCTATGCCTGGTGTCTTCCTCAGAATTTCATGTGTGCATTGCAGACAAGGTCCGCGTGTATTCCCACCCTCTCTTTTTATGGTCTCTTTTCAGTTACCCATTGTGCAGGGCCTGCACTCACCTCCCTGTGGATTGCACACTCTCCACTGCCTCTGGGCACATGGTGGGTCTAGGGAGATAGGGAGGGATGGGGTCCTGGGTTTGGTCGCCTTTTTTTCTCCTTTGCTGCTGTGGGAATGTGAGATTCTGTGTCTGGTGACCTTGCTGTCTGTGGAGTAAATCTCAGGTTGCTGGATTTGAGATTTTCCGAGTTTCCAAAGTTTCCAACAATCAGATCATAGGTGCACATTATTTTTCTTGTGTCTTCACTTGCTCAGGAATTTATTGCTTTCTTCCTTTCTCTTTCTTTCTTTCTCTTTCTTCTTTCTTTCTTTCTTTCTTTCTTTCTTTCTTCTTTCTTTCTTCTTTCTTTCTTTCTTCTTTTTTGCCTTGGTGTTTAAATACATCCTTGTAAATATTCTTGAGTTTTTCTGTTTTTATTTCCTACTTCCCATGAAGGCGGTCTGGGATGTGGGTTGCAGCTCAACTCAGAGTTCCCTAGGTGAATTAGAGGCAAGCTCACCTTAGGATCTTACTCCATTGTCATCTTCTTCCTCCTCTTCAAGCATTTTAATTAAAGCTAAAACAAGAGAAGTTAAGAGAACTTCATCTTTGCTATTTTAAGATTTAAATGGCCACAGGACAGTCAGTGAATAGGCTCTGTGTTGTTCTTGTTGATCTTTTTCTTCTCCTTCATGGTCAATAGTGACATTTTGGTTTGGTTTGGCTTGGTGTATGTAATTCTGAACCTCAGAGAGCTTTCCAGAAGCGAGAGTTGGACTTAATAAAAGTCATGGTTGTGCCTGATATCACCCAGAGAAAGTGAACAAGATTAGAAGGAAAATAAGCAGGAATGGTAAATACAAAAATTTGGGGGGCAGAGAAAGAAAGAAATTTTGCAAAGAGGACAAGGATCGATGGTCAGGAAGCTAGCTAATCAGAAAAGTGTCAGTTGATAAAAATAAAAAGAGGTTTAAAAGGAAAAAAGTGGTAGTCAACTGTATTGATTTTTACAGATGGATTAAATAAAATGAAGACTAAAAGGAATTCATTGGAGTTGGATATGAAAAAATAAATTTTTACTTTTTCACCAGATTAAAAAATAATAAGTGCAAAAGAAGCTTTCTTATTCCATTTGTGCTGCTATAAAAATACTCAAGACTGGGGAATTTATAAAGGACAGAAATATATTTCTTGTCCTTTTGGAGGCTGGGATCAAGATGAAGGTACCAGCAGGGTCAGTGTCTGGTGAAGGCCTTCATCTCTGTTTCTAAGATGCTGCCTCATTGCTACATCCCCTAGAGAAGATGAACATTGTGTCCTCATTACTACATCTATGAATGCTGAGTCCTTATGGGCAGAAGCCGTGGAAAAGGCAAACCTCCCTCAAACTCTATTGCAAGTGTCCTGGTCCCATTTACAAGGACTCCACCCTCATGACCTAATCACCTCCTAAAGGTTTCACCTCTTAATACTATCACATTGCTGATTAAATCTCAACATGTGATTTTTGGGGACACAGGTCATAGCAGAAACTGAGTCTCTTCTTTCCAAGATTATGGGGTAATGGTCAAGGGAAAGAAGGGGCAATAGGGGCTAAAGGTGGAACATGAAATCATTCATATATTGGGTTGCTATTGAGAGATACGTGAAAATGTTTATGGTCTGCAGGAAAGTACTAAAAATATAACAAGGCCAGTGTGATGGCACATTCTAATAATCCCAGTACTTGGGAGGCTGAGACAGGAGGATCTCAGGTTTGTGGCCAGCCTCAACAACTTAATGAGGCCCTCAGCAACTCAGACCCTGTTTAAAAGAATAAAAATAGGGATGGGGGTGTAGTTCATAGGTAGAATGCCCTGGGTTCCATCCTCAGTACCAAAAACAAAAGTTCAGCAAAAGAAAGAAGTATGTTTTTTGAAATGGAGATAAAGAATTAAATCAAGAGGATCTTGATGAAATAAAGAGGTTTGAACCAGGATTATTCAAACCTCTTCATCTGAGGTTGGATGACAATAAAGGAGAGGGGCTGTTATACATAATTAGACTTATGAGATATTAAAGGAGTTCAGGCCTGATGGACTCAACTTTGTTTGCTAGTTTCATTTTGTCTTGAGAAATAGGAGTCTGGGATCAGGTTTCAATTTGTTGGGATGGAGAATGAGAGAGAAGATTAAGAGCAGATTAAAACCTTACCACTGGGAGTTAGCAGCAAAGGAAGGTTAAATGAGCAAAGCCTTGATAAGAGGCACAACTGAGGTCTTAGGTAAGGTAGCCATAGGAGGAAATGGTTTAGACTCTGGAGTTCTCAGGGAAGTCAAAGAAGAGGTGGAATAGAATTGGTTTTGGGAAAGTCCATAGTGTGGCCATAGGTGTCAGATATTGGGTGGAGGCTATTAAAGAGGAGAATGTAAATAAAACTTGTAAACCGACATCGGATGGATTGGTTGTGTTGTGTCACAATCCCCAGTGACTGAGGGGAGTGAGTTGTGCTGTGATTTGGATGTATCTCCCAACAAGCAAGTGTTGGAAACAACCCCCAGTGCACCAGGGCTGGGAAGTGGGGCCGATGAGAGGTGATGGGGTCACCAGGGGGTGCCTCATGAATGGATTAATGACATTACTATGGGTTCTGGTTCCTCATGAAAAGATAAGTTCAGTCCCCCCTTATGCTCCTCTTCTACCTCTCCCTCTCCTTTTCCCTCTTGCCCTTCTGCCTTTGGCCATGGGATGACACAGTCAGAGGCCTTCACTGGCCAGGCATGGTGGCATACACCTCTACTTGGGAGGCTGAGACAGGAGGATCATGGATTTGAGGCCAACACCAGCAACCTAGTTGAGGGCAATCTCAGCGAGAGTTTAGCAACCTAGCGAGACTGTTTTAAAACAAAAAATAAAAAGGGCTTTGGTGTAGCTTGGAGGTAGAACACTCCTGGGTTCAATCCCCAGTATCACACGCACACAATAAAGAAGGCCTTCACCAGAGGCTTGGCCCGCAACGTGAACTCCTTGGCCTCCAAAACCCTAAGTCAAGAAAATTTCTGTTCATTATAAATTACCCTGCAGCACAAAACAGACAAGTGGTAAATTGACATTGGATCAGATAATATAAATGTCAGAAGAATTTTTGTTTAGACTTGAAAGTGAAGGATCAGGGAATGGCAAGAAGCAGCATCATAAACAGGATACTGCCTCTTCTAACTGCATCCTGAGGAAATAATGAATACTTACATACAGGGATGAGTGATAAACGTCTGGTAGAAAATTGGTTTTCTGATAAGGACAGAAAAGGGAGGCAGCAGTAGGTAAAGAGGTTGGAGATATGAGGCATTTTATTTTCCCTCAAATATGAGTTCAAAATAAGGTAGCTTCATATATATTTTGCCTAAAGGAGAGATTTCTAACTTGCTTTAGAAGCCTGTTTTCCAAGCCTGTTCTAGTCTTACAGGTTGTGGGACCTACTGGTTTCCATTGTCAATCCAAGTAAAATTAAACCCCATTGCTTATAGTTTTACAATACAGCAGCCACAGTGATAATAATAATATTACATCACACTCAAACATTGGGTACAAAACTTCTCTTATTTAATTAGATAAAAATAAAATATCTAAGCCAGGCATGGTGGTACATGCTTGTAATCCCAGTACTTGAGAGGCTGAGACAGGAGGATCGCCAGTTCAAGAGTAGCCTCAGCAACCTAGAGAGACCCTGTTTCAAAATAAACAAAAAATAAAATGGGATGGGGCTATAGCTTGGAGGGAGAATGATTCTAGGTTCAATCCCCAGTACCCAAAAATAAATAAATAAATAAATAGAATATCTAAGAAGATTAAGACCACAAAATGAAAATTATTTGGATCTATAACATTCCATAACCCCCAGACTAATAAACAGATTCCAGAAAACTAGGAAGTTATATAAGACCCTGGAGTTTAAGTGCAGCTAAAAGGTTTTAAGTGCAGTTAAAAGAGTTATAATGAGACAGGAGGATCGCAAGTTCAAGGCTAGCCTCAGCAACTTTGTGAGTCCCTGTTTCAAAATAAAAAATAAAAACAGCTGGGTATACAGCTTAGTGGTAGGATGAACCTCAGCTCAATCCCCAGTATGACAAAAATTAATAGTAACGTTATTTGTGAAGTACACAATTATATTCCATTTAGGACAATAGCCATTTGGAAAAAGTGGTTAGTGAGCCTGGCGTGGTGGCGCATGCTTGTAATCCCATTACTTGGGAGGCGGAGACCGGAGGATCCAGGTTCGCGGCCAGCCTCAGCTACTTAGTGAGGGCCTCCGCAACTTCATGAGACCCGGTTTCAAAATAAAGGATAAAAAATAGGGCCGGGAGTATAGCTTAGAGGTAGAATGTCCCATGGGTTCAATAGCCGGTACCACAAAAAAAAAAAAAAGAAAAAAAGAAAAAGTGGTTAGTGAATTTAAAACACCCAAAGGTTCTCAGAGTGATTTTCCTCTTTCAGTTCAAACACTTCTTGAGCACCTCATCCACTTGACCCTGCGCAAGGTGTCAGATCTTTTCAGATGAGTACGACTCATTGTAACAGAAATTCTATTTTATTATATTATTAGTAAAATATACTAGTGTTGATAAGCCAGAATCCCCATCATGGGAATCTCTGGACTCATATCAAACAGGGATAAAATAATTTGACTGATGATTTTATAAGCTACACTGCCATCTATTTGTTAAAATTCTAAATGACATTCAGAATAAGCCTAGAGGAATCAGAATTCTGCGTGATTTTGGGTGATGCATTCCTCTGAGCCTCTTTTCATATCTTTAAAAATGGGAAAACAACAATACTTACTACCAAGTTTGTTTAAGTCATATGAAAGCATTCTATATACTGAAATGCACATATAAACATTACTAATTTGGAGCCGGGCGTGGTGGCGCACGCTTGTAATCCCAGTACTTTGGGAGGCGGAGACCGGAGGATCTGGGTTCGCGGCCAACCTCAGCGTGCATGCGCTCTGCGCGCGTGATCTCTCTCTCTCTCTCTTTCTCCTCTCTCCTCTCTCTCTCTCTCTCTACCTAGTGAGGACCTCCACAACTTCGTGAGACCCGGTTTCAAAAATAAAGCATAAAAAAATAGGGCCGGGGGTGTAGCGCGGAGCTAGAACGCCCCTGCGTTCAATCCCCGGTACCGCAAAAAAAAAAAAAAAAACATTACTAATTTGGGGGAACCAACCTCAGAGATGTGGAAAGACAAAATTTGCCTTATTAAAGTCTGTTTTACTGACTGGGTAAAAAGACACCAAGGGCCTGCTATTTATTTGGCATTTGCACATCATGGCTGAGCAAAAACTTAAAAACCACAGATAAAATGAGTACATTATGAGTGAATTTCCAATATATGAAAGATGATTTATTAAATTTATTTGCTCTCTTTTTATATCAACAGATGTCTGGAAAAAAAAAGAAAGACATGGGTCTAAGAAATGAAGGGCACTGGCCTCCAGTTGTCTAGTAGAAAACTAGTCAACAGTGGAATAAGGAGGTTTTCCTAAATGTTACTGGGGTGTCATTGAACTTAAGGTCATGAATTAATTCCATTCTGTAGAATAAGCCTCCCATGACAGAATCTAAATAACTGGGCAGTTTCACAAAAGGAAGGAGAGTGGAAATTTGGTGTTTCAAAAATTTGGACTAGGAACTAGGATGTAGCCCAGCAGTAAGGCACTTGCCTAGCATGTAGGATGCCCTGGGTTCAATCCCCAGTTAAAACACACACACACACACACACACACACACACACACACACACACACGCACACACACACATGCATATACACATTGGATTAGGAATAATATAGTTAAAATTTAATGTTTATTAAAAGTAGAAGTAATAAAATTGGCTATGGTCTATCCTCAAGCATAAAATATTTTCTCATAAATTTCTTTTTTTTGTGGTACTGGGGATTGAACGCAGGCCAGAGGCATTCTACCTCCAAGCTACACCCCCAGCCCTATTTTTTATTCTTTATTTTGGAACAGAATCTCACTAAGTTACGGAGGGCCTTAGTAAGTAGCTGAGGCTGGCCGCAAACCCGGATCCTCAGATCTCAGCCTCCCAAGTACTGGGATTACAAGTGTGCACCACCACACCCAGCTTCTCATAAATTTCTAAAAATTATTCTTCATAACTTATTGCATTTCTGTTATTTTTTTCTCTCAAGTTGAGGAGTAATTCAAAGATATACTCAAATATCTAATTAAATCTTTAAGGATTGAATTTATCAGATATACTTGCAAATAATTTAAAGCATAAGAAATTATAACTGTGGCCTCCTATGTCTAATTGTATTGGTGTTAGAAAAGTTTAATGACCTTCTGTTTAATACAATTGGATGTGTTTAATGGTTACTTTCTCTAAGGTTTCATTTCTCCACCTAAAAATGGAGATAACCCAACTTCCCTCACAAAATGGTTGTGCAATTTTAAATAAGTTAATGTAAGTTAAACTAATCAATTTTTATGGTTACAGCCAGGGTTTTTGCTCTTGAGGGATTTATAGTCCAGCAAAGCTGTGAGCCATTCTCGATTAATTTCCCCTGCTAAGTATCTACCGCTATCTATAGCAGAGATTCTCTGGCAGGAAGGCCTGGCCCCCTAGAGGGGATGTACTTCATTATATACCATATGGGAATTCCTGGAATGAACAAGTGAGTTCCAATGGAGTGTGCACATGTTAAGATGGCAAATGTGACTTCCATGAAGCTGAGGGAGGGACCAGCATCCCGGATTAGTCGACAGGAAGAAATAATGATAGTATTATGTAGGAAGAAGTTTCTAAAGGGGTGAGGGTGAATTTCCTCCCCCAGAAGAAAGGGGTGGAAAAAGAAAGGGATTTGGAATTGGAAGTTACATTGGGCATGGAAAAGCTTCCAAGAACAATTAGAGTTGGGGAGTGTTCATTCATCCTGTCATCTACTAGAAATGCCATTTAGTGAGGCAGATCCACCCAGGTATAATTGATCTCCCCCACATTGATCCCTGACTTAGCCTCAAGTGACAGGGCACAGGAATACACAAGTATCAGGAAGTGGCATGCCGGCGGAACGGATGACTTGCACTTCCGAGCTCTACATACTGTTTTCTCTCATTTTTCTGTACTTCAGATAGATGCAGGTCTTCTTGGATGGGATATTTATGTCTCTTTCTTCTCAAAGGAGAGATGACATGGCTATTTCTCAATTTTTGTGGTCTCCAAGTGCAGGTGTCTGCTACTTCGTGATTACTTTTTCTTGACATCATTTGACATTTATCTCCTTAGGCAAGAAAACCTTTATATTTTTTGTTTGGTAAAGTGATCTTTCCAGAAATTCCCTCTCCAGAAATGCCTAGTTCTTACTATTAGAATGCAAACACTTGCTTAATACACATTTAAAACGCATCATTGAAACTTAAAAAGGAAAAATGAGGAAGTTCCACAAGTTCAGATTTAAGTAAAATAAATACAGACATCTGATTCACAATTCTTATGAAATGCAAATAATTTTTTTCTAGTTGTGACATCATGGAGTCATATTTACTTACAAATTACTCAGCTTCCTTTTTACCCAAGAAGCTTGTGTTATTTCTGGATCAAGACAGTCCCATAAACTGAACAAAATAACAGGAAGTTTAGATTTCAATTCTGTCTCTAATTTATAAGATTCTTATTTACTCTTTTTTTTTTTTT
>PVJS01027180.1:0-26442 GCA_004027185.1 Glis glis | reverse complement strand
CCCTGTCTCTCTCTCTCTCTCCTTAGTGAGGCCCTCCGCAACTTCGTGAGACCCGGTTTCAAAATAAAGTATAAAAAATAGGGCCAGGGGCATAGCGCGGAGGTAGAACGCCCCTGTGTTCAATCTCCAGTACCGCAAAAAAAAAAAAAGAAATATTCTGTACATATGTGTATTAAATCCATTTGATCTATAGCACAGTTTAAATTAGTTGTGTTTTTATGTTTTTCTCTCTGGATGACCTATCTGTTAGTACGAGTGGTATATTGAAGTTCCCACTTGTGCTATGGCTTCTCAGTTCCTTTATGTCAAGTAATATCTGTTTTATGCAATTGAATCAATTTTCAGTGATGAATATTTACAATTTCTATATTTGCTTGTTGGATATTTTTCTTTAATAATACATAGTGACCTTTGTCTCTTCTAGTTTTGACTTAAAGTCAATTTTTGCCAGATGTGATAGTAGTTACTCCTGCTTGTTTTCAGATTTCCATTGCATAAAATACCATTTTATAACCTTTCAGTTTTATTCTATGAATGTCTTTGCCTGTGAGGTGTGTTTCTTGTAGACATCATCAAGTTGAGTCTTGTTTTTTAATCCAATATGCCAGTCTATATTTTCTAACTGGAGAATTAAGACCATTTATAGTCAGTGTTATAGAGAAGTATAAATTACCTTGTGTAATTTTGCTCTACTTTTAACTTATGAATTATTGCTAATTCTCATCTGCTTATTCATTATTCTAGTGAGATCTATTTTTTCCTATACTATTTTGGTCATTTTTATCTTCCTCTTCCATGTGTAGAATTACTATAATTGTCTTCTGCAATGCTGGTTTAGTGGTCATGAATTCCCTTGGTGTATGCTTATCTTGGAAGGTTTTTTTTATCTTCTTCTTATTTTGATTCTGAAGGATTGCTTTGCTGGATATATTAATCTAAATTGACAGTTATTTTCTTTCAAGGCTTGAAATTAATCATACCATGCCCTCCTGGCCTTGAAGTTTTTCTGCTGAGAAATCTGCTGTTATTCTGATGGATATATCTTTATAAGTAACATAGTGCTTCACTCTGGAAGCTTTTATTTTATATTTTTGATATTTTAATTATACTATATCATGAAGAGATTCTTTTCTGGTCACATCTATTTGGAGTTCTATATACCTCCATTGCCTTCATGTGTATCTTTCTCAAGATTAGAGAAATTTTCTGTTATTATTTGAGTGAGTAAGTTTTCTATGCCATTGGCCTGTATCTCTTCTCTTCCTCAAGACATGAAATTTAAGTTTGGCCTTTTAATGTCCCAGAGCTCGTGTATATTCTGCTTATCATTTCTCATTGTTTATTCTGTAATACTACCTAAAATTCTTGCTCATCCACCTTGTCTCTAAGCCCTTTATTTATTCTTCTACTTGATCTAGTCTACTGGTAAGATTCTCAACTCAGTTTTTATTTGATCTGCTGAATTTTTCATTTCCAAGATTTCTCTTTGGTTCTTTCTGAGAATCTCTATCTTTTTATTGAAATGTTCCTTCATATTCTATAGTTTTCTCCTTAGTTCATTCCTTAGTTATTCTTTTAATACATAGATAATTTTAACCATCAATTTTGTCCAGTATTTTCTCCATTTCAATATCTATGTTTTTGGATATTTATGAACTTTGGCAGGTGTCTCATTTTTTCATTTTTTCCTGTTTGTATGTTGAGATTTACACATCTGCTGGGATATATATTTCTTCCACTGTTATATGGAGATTGTTTCAGTGAGCTGTTTTCTCTTTGCTATGTGCCTCAGGCTGGGGATATATCTCAGAATCTGATCACATACACAGTGTGTTCAAAGTACTATGTTCAATCCCCAGCACTGTTTTAAGAGATAATAATCACCAGTAAATGTGACTACTTGAGAGCAAATTAAATACTATCATAAGAACTTATTGAAAATGTTCTGTATATTTCCACTAATCCAAAAGTGGAAATGTGGGGTAATACTCTAGAATAGGCCACAAGTTAGGTATTATAGAAAGCAAAGCTAATATTAAACTATATAGGGCATGAACAGAATAGCAAAGAAAAAGAAGCAAGTGAAGGAGGAATAAAGAGATACAGAAGAAGAAAAAGTAAGATAAAGAGAAAAAAGTCAAAAGAATACAAAAACAAAAAACCAGAATAAATCTAATTAACACATCAGAATAATACCTAAAATTGGATTAAAGTATGTAATATCGAATAATAGGGGGAAATCAAACCAACTATCACAGAAAACAATACCAATGAAGTGAAAAACTCACATTAAAATGACTAAAACATTCCAGGCTCTGTTTCTTATGCACACAGGCTTTACCCCATCCATCTCTGGCATAAACATAGGCGGCTCTGATGGCTCCATCCCATTCCTAGGTATAGATGTGTTCTCTTGTGGCTCAGCGGGAATTACCCTGGAGTGTTATGGTCTGGCAGATAAATCCCTACCTGGCTTGGGCAGTGGCTTTTTGTGCTCACAGGGAGAAATGCTGCCCATAGGGTTATCACACAAAACTCACCCCCATTATTTTCCACACATAGTGAGGAGGCTCTCGAACTCCCTCAATGGATTCTGGCACTTGAGAGCCTTCGCCTAGCACAGTGTAGTTTGTACAGAGCCCGTGTGTGTGTGTGTGTGTGTGTGTGTGTGTGTGTGTGTGTCTCCAAGCAGTAGAGGCAACACAAACCTGGATAGTGATGTGTACCCTGCCCACTCTACTCCGTTCCTGATGCCACCAGCTGTGAGCCTCAAAAGTTTTCAACTGAGTGCACCCAGGTAGTTTCTGTGCATGATAGAAGTGCCATCCACCCAGGTGAAGTGTGATCCACCCACTTTACTCCATTCCTACCAGCAGGCCTCAATGACTTTCAGCTGGGAGCTGTCTCACTGTATACATTATTCGAATGGCTTATTTCAAAGGAGTTCTTCATGACAACATTTACTAATATCGCCAAGAAAATTGAAGCTATAGACATTTAATTTCTCCCAGAGATGCTAATGCAGGCAGGGTCTACACAGAATGGCTGCCCGCCAGAGTTCTCTATTATGAATTAAGGAAAGCAGAAGACTTTTCATGTGCCAGCCCACTATGCAACTCCTGCCTCAGCTAAATTTAGTCTTTCTCTTCTACTGATATTTCCAAGGCAATCTTGTCAATTTTATCACTCTTTCTTTCTTTTTGTTGTCCCTCCTCCAGCCCTGCCCCAATGCTCTGGGTACAGGTTCAGGTCTGATTACTTATGTTTTGTCTTTTGTTCAAACAACAAGGATTTCTGAATTTCTCCAAGTCTCTGACAGTCTAATATTGGGCCTTAGTCCATTCCTTCTGTCACTCACCTCAGAGTAAGTAGTTCTTTTCCTTTTTCAGTTCTGAACTACAGAGGGCCTGGGATCTGTTCTCTGCTTCTACTCCAACATCTTCCAATTTTTTTTTTTAATTTTTAAAATCAATTTAAATACATGCTCATCCAGAGAGTAAATATGCATATTAGTTTCCATTACTCTAACAAATACCTGAGATAAATGAACTTATAAAGTTTACCCCACCTCTTTATAGTGCCAAGCAAGGGACTAAGTCCTAAACACATGGTGTTTGATATTTTAGATCCAGATCTAAACTATTAGCAACAAGTGATGATTTACTGGTCTGAGGACACATTCATATTTCAAAAAATAAATAATTCTCTGGATTATTTGTATTGTTATAATTAGTTGCCTTGATACAATGAGGAATTTAATTTTTAGCACAGTGCTCTTCACAGAATGTGTGCAATGTGCTTATTGAGTTAAATTAACTGAATGGTTGAACTGCATTGAATCTGATTTAAATAGATTGTCCTCACCAATGTGAGATTACTGAGTGCTATGATTTGAATATATATGGTTTAATCGTTTAATTGTGTCCCCCAAGGGTCCATCATGATTGAAGGCTTGGTCCCATGGTGTTTTTAGTGGTAGGTGGTGAAACCTTTAAGTGGTGGGGCTTCATTGTAGTTCCTTAGGTCACTGGGAGAGTTGCTTAGAAAGGATTGTGGAACCTCATTCTCCCTCTCTCTCTCTGACTTCCTGCTTGGTGAAATAAGTTCTTATACACACACACACACACACACACACACACACACACACACTTCTGCCATTATATGCATCAAGAGGTTCTTCACCAGAACTGAACCTATGCAGGTGTCATGCTATCGAGCCTCCAAAACTGAGCTAAATAAACCTCTACTCTTTATAATGTTAGCTGTTCCAGATATTTCATTGTAGTAACATAAAGCTGGTTAATACACCGAGGAGGAAGACTAAATCAGAAGTATTGAGGTTTTCTTATTCTATGAAAAATTCCAGGCCATAAATAATTGATAACAATTAATAACATAATTTGTGCTGAAATTGAAATTACATATTCTATTTTTTTTTTATTTTTAGCACATTTATAAACTATAAAATATTCCCCTGCTATGAAAAGGTTCTTAATGAACTGGTTCAAAGTAGATCAATCCTCTGTCATTTTTTAAAATTGTAAACTCAAACTATAATGGTTCTTCAGAAATAACTTGAAATAATAACCATTTTTTTGAATACTTGATTATTCCTTAGCAACGTTATAGACTTTTCATCAGTAACAGTACCACTAAAGTATTAAAAAAGGAGATGGATCCCTAATTTAAATATATCTGGTGACAGATGGTTAGAATCTTTTTAAACAAAAAATTAGTGGACTATAAGGTATAATAACTGAACTGTACATAGAATTTCTTTTTCTTTTTCACCCTAGTAACAGAAAGGTCTACGCAGAACAGATGTCTGTTTTTCCTGATGAAACTGAAAGACATTTCCTAACATTTTTGAAATATGTTTTATACAAAATGTTCTAAGAAAATAATATTGGATATAATTTAAGGGATTCTTTAATATTGATACATGTACAATCTAGACCTGCCCTCCAAATCTTCTTAAATAGTATCTATTTTCTATAATATTAATAAAATGAAATAAAAATGCCAAATGGTATGAGATTTTCTTTCATCTACCCTTTCCTTACAATCATTACACAGTATTTACAGCTGGAGAGCTTCTTAAAATGAAAATTAAGGTATAGCTAAAAGTGTTAGTTCTGCTATTTGAAATACTTTTTGCTAAGTAATATATATTTTAACCTCTATTTGTATTTGCTCCAATGCCAACTACATTCGTCAGAATTCTCCATTTTTTAACTTCCTAGAATCCATCCTTTCTCCCAGTGTTGCTGAGACACTTCTGGAACTGTACTTACCAACAGGGATTTGAAATGGTCTTTACTGCTATAAGACCAGATCTAGAAGTGTCTGGTTCCTGAGACATGGCCTACAAACAGGTCCCCAAATAGGCCTGAGAGACCGCAAATCTACCTACCTGGCCCATTTCTGCTCAGGCTTTATGTGCTATTAGTTCTCCATCCTCCCCATGCAACTCAGAGGAGAGTTCTTTTATCCTTTAAGGTGAATTTCTTTGTGATGAGACTGGTTCCTATTGTATTTTAGATGGATTATTGGAAATAGCTGGCTCTGCATCTGACACTGCCATAATTTTCAATCCATGCTTTGGACCTCTGCCCCAATTTTCTTTTTACTGAGCTCCTTTTAGATCTCAAACCCCAGTATAGAAGGATTTTTTGTTAACCTCCCTTTCTAGGGCTGCCATTTCTGTCCTGGTTTTTGCCTAAGGTTCTGTTATTCCCTCCAATTCCTCCTCATCTAACAAATCCCCCCCTCTTTACTCCCAGCATGTCACATGGCAATAAATCCAACCTACTACTAAGAGTTAACACTGAATGGAAAAGAATAAAAATTCTACTGCAGGTTATTTTTAAATTCACAGAAGTTTATGCATTGTATTGCTTTGTTGCTTATCTTCTGTGAACTTGATTAATTTTTAAAGCATTGATGAACACATAAATTGAATAGTTTAAAAAAACTTCTTTGCCTCACTTACTGGATATTTCATTGTGTTGGTGTATTTTTTTTCTTGGGCATAATTGTACATTTTAATTTTATTCTATTCTGACTTCTCACTACATGTATAGACAGCGCCTGTTGGAATGTTAGTTCAGTTGAAACCTGACACTTAGAAATTGCTCTGTAAATATTTTTGTGAATTAATATATCATATTTTCTTGAATCCAAGATCACATTGAATATAAGATCATTTAGAAAGGAAAAAATGACTCAATGGGCAGAATTTATCCTTAGAAGGATGATAAACCCAGTAAGGAATTATAAATAGGATCTTAGGGAGGACCATAATTACAGTTGGGAAGTAGGCCTCTTGCCGCCTGTGAGGCGTACTTGCGGTGTTCTGCAGATATGTGAAGCAACAGAGCGACACTGTTTTCATAATGCACACTCTTAGTCTGGACTTCTCTTAGCGTTATTCAGACAGAATAATGCCAAGGTAAAATCAAAGCTTTGACTTAATTCTCACAAGTATAAATACTAACAACTACATAATAACTTATTCATCTATCTTGAGAATGTTAATTTTCTTTTGACACCAATTTACCATTCCAACTTCAGAAGTGCAAAAATGTCAAAAAAATCAACTGTTTCACAGTAAGGAAATATATAAATGCACTTGTGCCTTAGTCTTCTACATATTAATGAGATTAAACTTTTTTTTCTCAGTAACTAAGCTCCTTCCATACTTCTCAACATACTGCATTCTTTTCAGGAGCATCAAGGCAGTAAAAGAGTGAACAATAAAGCCTATTCATTTTAAATACTAAAAAAAAAATTCAGCGGCTTATTCACTGTGTTTTATTTTATTTGTAATTTGTGTGCTCGTTGGTATCATTGTTAAATTGTTTATCAGGTTATTGTTTGCCTTTTTCCTAAATGGGGCATCTGTGTTTTTGTTGCTGAGGTTGGCTTTGAACCTTCAATCTTCCTGTCTCAACCTCCAAAGTCCTAGTAGTACAGGCATGCACCCAGGCGCCAGGCTGTATCTGCATTGGTGTGAAGTTCCACAGTGTGCTCCTCTCAGCAAACATGTTTCACCCACCATCAGCTTCCAGGTGTCTCAGAGTGCTGAGTGGCTAATTTTTGCTTATTATTTTTGGGATGGTTACCTGAAGTGTAACATAGGATGTGTGAAGGGAGCAGAGCATCAGCCCTCTGTAAGAAGAAATCTGTGGTCAGGAATTAGGAGGAGACAATCCAGCCATGTGAATTGCATGAGCAAAGTCATACTGCTTGAACTGCATAAAAATCTTAGACTCTGAAGCTAGTCACTTAACATATAATGTGGCCCAATCATCCTGCCCATCTTCTCCATGCTCAGGCCTCTGAATCTTGCATTAGTCCATTGTTGTGCCAACTAGGGTGAACTTACTTTGTTCAACCCTATTGTTCTTTTGGGGTCAGGATTGTGATATTGTCTCCTGTTTTATCCCAGTAATTGATAGACCAATTACTTGAACAACTTCTTGTCTAATTTTGACTGACATTAAAGGTATAAAACTGAATAACATTCAATCTAATATTTGTATCTAGTGAGCGTTCAATATTTAGTGGGTTTGAACTAAATGCATGTAAGGTAAGTTTTTCTTGTGGTTTCTGTATCGTCATAGCTTCTAACCATGTCTATTTTGTGGCTGTAAGTATCTTTGTCCTCCTTGTAAGAATATATGTCTTCACTAAAGTACCAGGATGGCACTATCTTTCATTGGGACAATAGCTGATTCCATGAGAAGGCTTAGAGATGGCAGGGGCTTTAAACAAACACAAGCAGAAATAAAAAACGAAGTGGGAAGTACAAAATAAGAGGTCTTTGCCGACAGTTCTCTTACAGAGAGGTTCATATTGGTTATGACTTTGGTCTGTATTGTGCAGAGCTCACAAACACATTTTGCACTCCAGATATCTATCGCATATGCCAACAGCCCAAACCAAGGGAGGGGACAGAGGAGTAGGGAGGAGGAGGCTGTTCCTGAAACAGATGCTTATACAGTCTTGGTTCTTAAAGCAGGGGCTACCTTCCTAACAGGATTTCTGCAATATGAATCATGATTCACATTGCCTTCTCTATTATCAGGAAAGGGATTAGTTATTTCTTCTTGTTTTCTGAGAAGTCAGAAAGGAGGAGAATATATATGAATACATGAATACAGACCATAGACTACCTCTCCTTTACTTTATTACATATGTTGGTATCTCCTACCTATAGGGAAGACATCTGTGTGATTCTATGATTTTAAGTGCTGACATCAAAAAAATGAATTCCATCAGGCAGCCTAACCAGATAGGCAAAGTGGCCACAGGAAGCTTGTTTATTTTCAATTAAAAAAGAATAAGGGGTTGGTTTTTTAATTTCTTTTATTTATATATCCTTCAAAAACTGAGTGAAACTGTATCTAAGGTAGAAATGACCTCAGGCAAGTGTGATCCCACCTGCATTTTTCTTTAAGCTCAGCAGGACTCATTTATAAAATGCATAGCTTTTGAAAGGAATCAATTACACCACAGCTCAAAACAAGTTTCTCAACTACAACTATGATAGAATTTCTCACTCAAAAATAAAAAGCTAATCATGCACCATGAATGCTAAATGTGTACAAAGTCCTAAATATCTGAAGGAACTACTTCCAGCAAATGGTATGGTGATATGGTTGTTATAGTTACTTCTTATATAAGATAGATAGTTGATCAATATTCAGTTAGCTACTGACTTTTTAAAAATTTTTTTGTGTGTGTGGTATTGGGGATGGAACTCAGGGGTATTCTACCTCCGAGCTACACCCCCAGCCCTATATTTTATTCTTTATTTTGAAACAGGGTCTCACTAAGTTGCGGAGGCCTCACTAAGTAGCTGAGGCTGGCCATGAACCCGTATCCTCGTCTCAGCCTCCCAAGTACTGGGATTACAAGTGTGCACCACCATGCCCAGCTCAGCTACTGACTTTTGCTATCTAAAAAAAAAAATCTGCCATTTGATAAATATGTGGAGTAGTTAAGGAAATATTTTATATATTTTGGCAGAAAATGAAATCTCTTAGTAATGGTTCTCAAATTTGATTTCACTTTAAAGTCAGAGTCTTCAGTGAGCCTTTGACATCACCTCCAGGGAAGCAGTAGGTGATTCCAACGGGGAGGCAGTGGTTCGTCTTCAGTGTGCATCAATGCCACCTGGAGGCGACTGATAAAGCATAGATTTCTGGGCTACATCTACGAATTTCTGATTCATTAGGTCTGGAGTAGGGTTATATATTTGTATTTCTGTATTGGGGGGGTTCTGGGAATTAAACCCAAGGACATTCTACCTCTGAGCTATACCCCCAGCCCTATTTTATTTTTTATTTTAAAACAGGCTTTCTCTAAGTTACTGTGCACTAGCCTTGAACCTGTGATCTTCCTGTCTCACCCTTCCAAGATCTAGGATTATGGACATACATGCCCATTTTATATTTGCATTTTTTTTACAAATTCCCAAGTGATGTCGATGCTGCTGGTCTGACAATCACTCTTTGCAATCACTGTTTATAAAACACTGCAGCAAATTTTAATGTAAGTATAAAGCACACAGAGATCTTGTTAAATCCAGATTTTGATCTAGTAGTTTCAGGTTTGGGCCCAAGATTTTCCATTTCCAACCAGCTCCTATGGACCATATTTTGAGTTACAAAGTTATAGAGACTTTGAAAGCTCAGGTGTTACATTAAAATTTATAGAGAAATGTTTAGAATAACACCACAAAAAGGTCCATCAATGTTTTCCAAAAAACCCACCTATGTTTACAAATCTAGCTCTGTGTCAAGGTTTTCATGAGCAATGAAGTCAGAAATAAACTCTTGTTAGAATTGTGACTGTTACTGGCTTTGCTGCTCAGTCATTGTAGTTGTCTTTATTATTCTTGCTCCCTTTTCTTGAACATTGGCTAGATTCAGTAACTGCACTAAATACTTTGCAAACATTTTATATAATCTTCAGAACAACACGAGGATAAAGTGGTGATACCCTGAGTTTCAAATAAAGAAAAGACTTTTCTTGTTTACATTTCTGGAAAGTGCCAGATTTATTTTCCCCATAAAGTATACTTGTGATTTCACCTATCTAGAAGAAACCATCATCTCACCTCCAAACACATTATCCTTAGACTCTAAGTTCAGGCATCTTAGGCTCTCCCTTTCCTACTCACCATCCCAGGACTCCTGAAGACACTAAATTAGAATGTGATGGAAGGGGATATCATTTAGATACTATAAATGTCCAGGAACCAGAACCATACCTTTAATCCTAAATCTGAGCATCCTTCATTTGAAATGAAATATATGTTATTTTAAAATATTACCCTTTATACTAAATGCTATGCTTAAAACTGTGAGTCAAAGAGTCATAGACTCTGGATATTGGTCATATATTTACATTAATTAATATATAATTCCAAAATGAGATAAGTACTACAAAGGAAAAAACACATTGTTTAAGAAATGCCAAGTACCGTGGCATGATGCACTTTTAATCACAATGGCTCAAGAAGCTGAAGCAGGAGAATCACCTGTGCCCAGGAGTCTGAGGCCAGCCTGGACAGCATGAGGAGACCCTATCTCTAAACAAAACAAATCAGACTTTAACCAGACTCTAACCGTCCTGCTGGAGATGAGTCTCAATGTAGAGCACTTGCCTGACTCAAGCACGTGCTTGAGGCCCTGGGTTTAATCCCCAGCACCACAATAAAAAAGAAAGAAGAAGAGAAGAGAAGAGGAGAGGAGAGGAGAGGAGAGGAGAGGAGAGGAGAGGAGAGATGAGAAGAGAAGAGAAGAGAAGAGAAGAGAAGAGAAGAGAAGAGAAGAGAAGAGAGGGAAAAGAGGAGGGAGGGAGGGAGGGAGGCAGGGAGGGAAGGAAGGAAAGAAGGAAGGAAGGAAGGAAGGAAGGAAGGAAGGAAGGAAGGAAGGAAGGAAGAAAAAGCCTGTGTTGGGAAGTAGGTACCCAGGAGCCTGAGATACCTGAGATTAGAGTCTAAGTATGACTGGTTTGGAGGTGAGGGGGTGATTTATTCTAGAGAGATAAAATCACAAATACCCTATTATGGGACAAAAAGATGACATTTTCCAGAAACATAAATAAGACCACTGTGGCTGTATTGCAAAAGGTGGGGGGTTGGAAGGCAGAACTTGGACTAAGTGAAAGTGTTACATTTGTTATTATCATAATCATTAGTTGATGAAAACTTTGTTATTCTTGATATATATGATAGGGTTGCCAGATAAAATACAGGGCACATGGTTAAGTTTAAATTTCAAATAACCAATAAATTAATTTTAGTGTATGAGACTATCATGCATTTTTAGATATATTTATTTTGGTAACCAAAATTGTATATCAAAAATAAAAATTGAACCAAGTGTCACATATTTTTTTTTTTTTTTTGCGGTACCGGGGATTGAACCCAGGGATGTTTTACCTCTGAGCTACACCCCCGGCCTTAATTTTTATACTTTATTTTGAAACCAGGTCTCATGAAGTTGCGGAGGGCCTCACTAAGTAGCTGAGGCTGGCCGCGAACCCGGATCCTCCTGTCTCCACCTCCCAAGTAATGGGATTACAAGCGTGCGCCACCACACCTGGCAAGTGTCACATATTTTTATTTGTTATATCTGGAAAACCTACATGGGAGTCTTTCCTGAATTTTCTTTTCATTGGTGCTCAGTGCAATTGCTTGGGGCATTCACTGGTTCCTCAAATCTTTCTTTATGCTATAAAAAAGTCTGTTACAAAGTATGGAATATATATAACCCCCTTTTATGAAAAGAGTCTATACATCATGCATATGCTAAATGCTAGATTTACAGTTATGAATAAGAGAGGCAATTTTCCCACCTTCTACATACCCTAATAGTTGTTTTGTATGATACACACCAAACAGGTTAAAACCTGCGGTGTACTGACAGCCAGCAAAGGTGCTGTATACATAGGTCATTTCATTTAATCCTAATAGAATTACTACTCTTACATACATTTCTTCAAGATAATTCTCACAGATAATAAGAAGTAAGTCTTATTAACCTCATTATTATTTCCTTTCAGACACTGAAGAAATGGAGGCTTAGGGAGGTTAAATCAGTTGCCTGTTCTAACACAGCAATTAAGTGGTTGAGTCAGGGGTCAGCGCATCTGCAGGACTCAAGAGCGAGCACAGGCGCACACATCCTACCACGCTCCCTCGGAAAGCGCAAACCTAGCACATCTCCCTGCCGTGCTCTGGACATTAGTTCTGTTATTTTTCTTATATCATTGTTTACTTGGGTTTTTTGTTTATTTTTCTATTTTTAAATGAAACAAAAAATAGAAAACTGTACTTTCTTAAAATGCAATTATATAATTATTGCTTCTTTGTTATTTCAGTGGTGCAAATTATTTTGAAAAAGACTCTGATTCAAAATTAGGTTCCCCCAGACTCCAATAGTCATCACCCATAAGAAGATAGATATATGGTTTCTAGATCAGGTGTTTTCCCTAACTTCAGATGGAAGCATTATAACATTATAATTTTCCCTCTTCCTAAATAGACATAGTCAGCTGGATGTGGTGGTGCACACCTGTAATCACAGTACTTGGGAGGCGGAGACAGGAGGATCACAGATTTGAGGACAGCCTCAGCAATGTAGCAAGACTCTTAGCAACTTACTGAGACCCATTTTAAAACAAAATAAAAAAAAATTTTAAAGGGCTGGGGGTATAGCTCAGGGGTAGAATGTCCCTGGGTTCAATCTCAGTTACACACACACACACACACACACATGACATTGTCATACTTTTAAGTCTTTTAAGTGAATGTATCCTTAGGATGATGCTTATAAGATGATTTTCTGAAGAAATTATTAACTTAAAATTCGACTGTAGCTGGGTATGGTGGTGGCGGCACATGCCTGCAATTCCAGTAATTGGAAGGCTGAGATTGCAGGTTGGAGACCAACCTCAGCAATTTAGCAAGGCCCTTAGCAACTTAGCAAGAACCTGTTTCCAAATAAAAAATAAAATAGGGCTGGGAGTGTAGGTCAGAGGTAGAATGCCTCTGGGTTCAGTCCCCAGTACTACACACACACACACACACACAAACACACACACACTATATTGTACAGCCTCAACTTGCAGCATGATGTAATGGAAGCAATAGTAGAGCTTTCATATTCCTGACAATAGTATCATTAATTTGTTGTGGTACTTTCTAATTCTTGAATTGTAGCTGTTCTGTCAAAAAAGGTACTTTTTTTTTTACTTTATTTGTTGTTAATGACAGCCTATAATACAGCCAGATAAACTATAGTTTCACCAGTGCTTTCGATTTGAACGTAGCATTAGAACTCCCTGACTCCAGCATTTAACTTGATTTATGGTTTGTGATGTAAAAATACTAGGGCTCAGATGGCTTTAAGTGACTTTGAAAATTAAGTAAAGAAGAAAATGTAACTACTAATCTAAACTTGCTGTGAAATATTAATTATGCATCTCAAGTGAAGGAAGTAAGCAAGCAATAATTTAATCTGTGACACAAAATAAATCGCAAACTGTACTCTTGCTGAAGGCATTTTCTAAATAAACACTTGATTTTTAAGTCACAAAGGAACTGAAATTGAAACCATTAGTTACTGAAATCTGAGCTGTTTATTAAAACATTTTCCCCTGGATGTCTGTTGGTTAAAAAAAAAATCTACTTTTGAGAGGTAAGTTAGGGTAGAAAAACAGCCCTAACCCAAAGAGGAATAGAGTCTTTTAAAAGGCTGACAGGTGAAACTTCTTAATGATCCATGACAGTGTGAGACGGCAGTGGTAACCGCTGAGTCAGAGCGGAAACGTATCTAAACGTGGGTGCCATTGTGGTCTGTATTAATGACCTGCTAGGAACATGGGCAGACTGCCAGGGCCAGACACACAGCAATACTTCTCTGATAACTGAGCATTCCAAACCTCCTAGATATAAATTTCTCCCAACTCCCTAAACCAGAAATAATATCCTCAGCATTTTGTATTAGGCAAGACACACAGGCATATTATCCATATTATATTAATCTTTGAAATGCATCGCCCAGGGAGGAGACATGAAAGAGAACAGATTATCTCTGCTGGAGGAATTAGCACTTGAAAAGAAAAAAAAAAGGGTTTAAAAAATTCATCGGAGGCAAACACAACACATCCTGCATCTGCAAGTTAGCAGGCATGTGCTTGTCCCAGGCTGATGCACAAAGCATGACGCATTTTGCCATATCTGTTACAAAAAAACTTTTCTTTTTCTGGAGATCTCAAAGTTATGATAAATGTATCCCTCAGGATTTGGATAGAAAGAATTTCTTTTTTTTTTTCCTTTTTCATTGAGGAAGAGAGTTGAGTTGCCCTAACATAGGAGGAGGCTTCTGTTTATCAATTTTTAAGATACAATGTCAATAAATCAGAGCTATTCAGATGTAAAGCTTTGTGTGAGTCAGTTTGGGAGAGGTTATATCTTTCCAAGAAGTATTTGGAAATCTATAGTCAAAGGTATTTGTGTGTGTGTGTGTGTGTGGTACTGAGGATTGAACCCAGGGGCATTCTACCTCTGAGCTACACCCCAGCCCTATTGTATTCTTATTTTGAAACAGGGTCTCGCTAGGTTGGTGAGAGTCTCACTACTTGCTGAGGCTGTCTTCAAACCTGTGATCCTCCCAAGTACTGGGATTACAAGTGTGTGTCACCACACCCGGCTTCAAAGATGGGTATTTGATAGGTATTTATAAAGGGACAGCAAGTGGAAGTGGGATGAGACATAATGGGATGAGAAAGAGAAAAAATGAAGGAAAAAGATAAAAAAGAATGTTTTTCAAAAAGTATCCTAAAAGTGCAGTTTCCTAACAGTAGTACAAGCATTATGTGAGAATTTGCAAGATAGGCAAATAACCGGGCCCTGCCTTTGACCCACTGAACCCAGTGAATCAAGCTCTGGGGGTGGAACTTATCCCTCCAGGTGATGTTGATGCAGGTGGGTCTAGGAGCCACTGTCATTGCAAACTTCTTATTTGACTCTAGGGGGAAATATCCAGTTTTCACTTATGCAAACAAATATGTCTAAGATTCACCTAAAATGGTAAGCCTCACCTTTTTTTTATCCCAAAAGCAAAGGCCTTCAGGGCAGATAAGAGAAGTAATTATAAAAAAGGAATTGGCACCATGGTCCAGAAGAGGTTTTGAAAAGAATTATACAATAAGGCCACATAAAGCAGCATTTAAAAGAAAAATTTTCAAGTAGTATATTGTTAAATAAAAGAAAAAGACTATGGAACAGTCTTTTTTATATAATAGTCTTGTTTATATCTACTCACACATACACAAACACATACATATACACAAACGCTTATTTGTGGTTAGATTGAATTGAAAATAACAAGAAATGAATCTACCCAAATTATCATCAGTTGGTGAGATTATACTTAATTTCCATGCTTTATCTATTATATATCTATAACTTCTATCACCTTTGGATAAAATATCATTTGTTTTGTAGGACATTTTCTAATATATATAAGTTGAACAGAACCTATGTTGATAAGTTGTCATAGAACCTATTATATTTTGTTTCTGGGGACTGAATCCAGGGGTATTCTACTTCTGAGCTACACCCCAGCCCTAGTTTGTTTTTTATTTTGAAACAGGATCTTTGAGTGATTTCCAAACTTGTCTGCTGGTTAAATTTACCTAGGAGATTCAGAGAGTTCTGAAGGCTGTATCCCAGCCTCAGAGATTTTTCTGTAATTGTTCTGGTGTGTGGTCTATGCTTTAAAAATTTTTAAATGATACTTAGATAATTCTAATATACAGACCAGTTAGGGAACCATTGGTCTACCTTGTTTTAACTACATTTTGCTTTCAGTGTTATCAAAATATAAAATTAGGGTTATCAGCTTATGATCCCAGAGATGCCTAGTCAGACAGAGAAGGACAAAGTTCTGACTCCTCATTCTTTTTTTATTTTTTTAGTGATTATTTAAATTCTGTTCCATTGTTTTTTTATTGGTGCATATTTCATTGTGCCATATTTGTACATGCATATAGCAGGGTACTGGGGAGTGAAATTGATCAAACTATGATTCTCCATTCTTTTGATACTTCCAGATAAATATTTAGGATCCTACTTTTATTTGTTATAGTGCCTATTTAATTTTGGCAGTGTCATAGTATCTATTCATCACTAAGAGGACTCTTTCCATATCCTGGGATGAAGTATCATGATCAGAAGTGCTCTGATTGGACTAATTTCTCATGCCTGAACATGGATTCATGGTATCTTGCTAGACATTTCAAAATCAACTTCCTCATGGTCAGCTTGAACCCTGTATCTCAAACCATGGATGTAAACATATATTCTGCTACCCTGCTTACCTCATAATTCTAAACTTGACTTACTAATGCCTGAGTATTTGAGATCAAGACCAGAAGGGTATGGAGTTGGAATAAATGGAACTTAAAAATTATTTCTCAGCTATCATACAATAAAATTACCTACACATTGACATTACCAGTAATCTCGGAATAAATATTTTTAACATTTATTACTGCTTGAAGATTAACAGGATAATAAGTCTACAATTATTAGACATATAATGTATAGTATATTTTACACGACATTTTTCATGCACATGACAATTTATTCCATTTTATATAATTCATGTCCAAAAAAAGTCTAATTTTTAATTTAAGGAAAGAATGTACCTAAAAAAAACAAACTTGTAACTGGGTGCAGTGGCACGTGCCTGTAATCCCAGTACTTGGGAAGCTGAGACAGGAGGATTGCAGGTTTTAGGTCAGCCTCAGCAACTTAGCAAGATCCTGTTTTTAAAAAAGACAAAGGACTGGGGGTGTAGCTCAGAGGTAGAGTGCCTGTGGGTTCAATCCCCATTCAAAAAATAAAAGTTCTATTACTAGAATACATTAATAGAGAGCCCGATTCCAGTAATTTATTTGTTTTTACATTTCTTCTTTTCTTCATTCTGAGCGTTCATCCTAACATTTCAAACTAGAAATCAGAAGATTGGTAAAGTAAGATTGTTAGATTTGCCTTTGACATTATTATATAGAGATTGTTATAAGGCAAGTATCATAATAGCTTATGTAAATTCATAAAGATTTTACTTGGAACAGAAGCATGACTAAAAAGGAGGAGCTCTGCCATCCATTGAGAGATACCCACAACACTTGTTTTTCTGTAAGAACAACCAGGAACCTTCATCATCATTTCCCCTTTATTTCTTTAATTACTTTTTGTTCTTTTTGTCTTGGGAAAGGTGAAATAAAAGTCAATAAAATGGACATTTTTTGAAGTATGGAGTGCATTGATTTCAAAGGATAGCATCTGAATTGGTTAAGGTAATTATTCCTGCTAGAATAAATAAAAGCTGGCTTTAAGCACCCCCGCCCATGACCCCCCCACACTTACGGTCACACGAAGGAGCTCTCTGTAGAACAGCTCTTTTAGGTAACCCTATTCCAAGAAGGGATTTAGGGAACTTGGGTTCCTCTCTTTTGTGATACTTGGCCCTCAGGTTTATTATGAAGAAATCCTCTCCATTTCAATCAGCCTGAAAAGATAATAAAGATAAAAAATCTCACAAATGGGAGGTTTACGTGGGTCAGGTCTAGAAGTGAACCACACCACTAGCTAGGAGTCAGCTGCAAGAGCATGACTGCATGGAACACAGAGAAATTAATTTAGTTTCCAGGCAGAAGAGGAGATGGACCTGATGTTCGGCTAACATTTCCGCACAATATCCACCTACCTTGCTTCATTTGAAAAGCATGAGAGATGCCATAATGATGAAATCTTTACACCTGAACATTTGAGTTAAAATTCACTGGGACATTATTTAGAATTTTTTGAACAGTATTTTTCTGCTGAATACAATATTGTATAATGCATACAACTTAACATTATCGGATAATATTACCAGGGATCTCAAAGGCTATTAAAGTTTTATGTGGAACTGCTCTTTTAATTACCAAAAACAATACAAAACAAACTTCACACTGAGAAAACTCTCATAAAACCATTTTTCCCGGATACTATCAAGACACTATGATGAAGAATTACCACTGTGTATATTTTTATCTCATTCTACTATTAAGCACTGGATTAAAAACAGCACAAAGCATTGTGGTCCTGCAAAAAAAATATTGTTGCCCTTTTTAATAATAGGTTGCAAAAGTGCCTGATTACTTTTTCAACATCTTCATTAAGGTGTAATTGAGAGGCAAAAATCTGCAAAAATATAATGCCTACAATTTGATGAGTTTGGATATCTGCATATACCTGTGAAATTATCACAATTAATGTAATGAATATATTCATCATCATCATCATAGACTATATTTTGTATTAGTTTTAAATGCACTACTGATAAAAAGGTCTATATTCAATTATATGCTACTCGAGTGGAAGAAATGCTACTGATCAGTGTTGGGAGACCACCGCTGATGTTGATTATTATTTGAACCTGCGTCACACCCACAGTTATATATATACACACACATGCATATATCTGACAGAATAAATATTATATTAATTTTAAATAAATATTACATTCATATTATAGTCTGAATTTAAAATAAAAAAATTTGGCTATGAACTCAAAGAGAAACTATACATTGATTAGTATACTCTGACTATATCATGGACTGCCCGAGCACTGGCTTCTAAATCATGGAGCTGGCATTTCACAGAAGCTTTCAGTTTCAACCATAAGATGGCCAGTCATATGAAAAATGAATCAAAACCAAATTATTTTCATTACTTTGTGAATATTGTAATGTTGACTACAAAATTCTTTTATTGCACATTGCAGTTCACTGTCAGAGAGAAATGTGTATCCACAGATCTGCGAGCTGAAAGATGCTCTTGCCCTATTTTTGGAACACCAGGGAAAAGATGAACAGCTTCAGGCATTGAGAAAGATAAATTTAAGGGGAGCTTAGCATATTTGGCAGATATAGTTAAAACTCTGAATACAATGAATCCAAAACTTCAAGGACCAAGAGCAACATCATTTTTGTTATACTGTACACGTCAGGAACTTACAGCTGAAATAAAGTTATGAGTAGAGTGAACTGGTACTAAAAATATCTCTTCATTTCTGACCCAGTGATGCACTCAAAGGAAAGATTCATGGAAATGATTTCAATAAAATATCTAAAATCACATCTAGTCTTTTCCACAAGATGAATTCATGCGATAGATGCCTGATGTGATAGCTAAACGTCTCGCTCAGGGAGCTGTGAGGACAATGTTTCTGCTTGGCATCCCATCTTCACCTCAAGGTATTCAAGAGAAATATTTGGAACCCAAGCTGATCAGGTTACTGATTAATAGAAAATCTCTTTGAATAAATCAATGAATGGAGGGGGAGCTATTTTTCTCCAAACATCAATCACTATTTCCTTTCCATATACTTGTGAAGACTTTTTTCTCTATTTCCACCAAGCAAGCAAGTACACAACAAGTTTGATATTCAGAACTCTTCTTCCCCCCCCAGCAGAGAAACACTTGTGGAAAAAGTCACCAATTGGTATCAGAAATGCGTGGGAGACTGTCTCAAATTCAAGCTACTTACTTTCTAAAATTGCCACCATTTTTATTTATTTTAGTTTTATTCGATTTATTTCAAAAACTTAGTATTAAAGACAAGCATGGGATAAT
This sequence comes from Glis glis, assembly GCA_004027185.1. Taxonomy (NCBI): domain Eukaryota; kingdom Metazoa; phylum Chordata; class Mammalia; order Rodentia; family Gliridae; genus Glis; species Glis glis. The sequence goes on along the minus strand of PVJS01027180.1, from coordinate 6,734 downwards.
TAAGCGTATGCATATAGGCCATCACTGAACCAATGGTGTTAACATTTTTAAACAGGGCCATGTCTATCCAAAAGGATTTCAAACACTTACTGTATACTTATTGTTGTTGGGTAGAAATGTTTTATCAGCTTTCATGTTATCTTTCTGATAGGATCCTACTATTTTTGACCCAGTGATCTAATTCCATCTTCATCAAGGGAATCCTACATATTAGCTTTGTGTTTGTTCTGGCAAATACAAAAGAATATATCCTGAAATATGGATGTAGTAATGGATTAAAATTATGGATAAAAACATATTGCTCAATGTAAAGGGGTATACCATATTATAAGTTGATACATTGGCATTCTATAGTAGATAAAGTCTCTATCTCTGCTGGGTTTCTTCCTAAGTTATCTCAGGGCAGGTTAATGGACACTTCATTGAGAGGTATCAAAATATATTTTTTTGAATATATTTTGGGAGAACTTCATAAAATAATGTAAGTACTTGGTTTAGCAAATTAGATACATAATAAATGTAAAATAAATGACAGCTATTAAATCGATCCTTTTCATGCTTGTTAGTTTGAATGAGTCCTTGGTACAATAGTATTTCCTGAATTACTGATCATTGATTCTCTGGATATATAAAACTAAAGACAAACCATAGTTACATGCTGATTGGCTTTCAGGGGATATAATCCACTAACTGATTGATGGCAATCTGCGTGAATATGATTGCAGTCACATTCTTTTAGAACCTGAGTGACATATTCAACATTGAAAAGTAGCATCTGATATATTTTTCAAAGTTATTCCTTGTATCCCATTGTGGTAGACAAAATAATTGCCCTTAAAGATGCCTACATCCCAATTCCTTGAAGCTGTGAATATGTTACCTTAAGTGGAAAGGGACTTGGCAAATGTATGTTAAGTAGATGAGCAAAGAGGCAGCTTATTCTTGGTTATTCAAGTAAATACAATGTACTCATAAAGTTCTTATGATAGAAAGAGAGACAGGAGAGGCAGAATCAGAAAAAGATGTAAAAGAAACTGGGGGTAGACTGATGTACTTAGAAGATGGAGGCAGGAGCCAGGAGCCAAGGAATGTAGGTGACCTCTGGATGCTGTTAAAGGCAAAGAAAAATATTCTCCCTTGGAACTTCCAGAAGAAATACAGGTTTCCCTAAACTTTACTTTTATCCTCTAAGAGTCACTTCAGACATTGGCCTGTAAACTGTATAATAAATTTGTGTTTTTCTAAGCCACTAGTTTTTGGCAAACTGTTACAGCATCATGAGAAAATTATGATTTGTTCTGCTTTTGTTTTAATAATTGACTGAGTCTTAGCCTATCACGTCTACTAAACATGCTTCATTCCCTGGGTGTGGCTACATTCTTTTGAAGTCTAGCTCCAGGTGGTAGACATTTGCTAATCAGACCTTTCCTTGGTCCTGCTATGCTTGCACCTGTTGCACCTTTATTTCAGTTTTTCTACTTAATTTCTGAGGTGAGTTACATGATGTGCACTGCTAGGTAGCTTCTGAATGGTGACTTGCACCTTAATCCTAACCAATATTCCCAAAATTTCTGACCTTAGCTTTGTGTCAGAGCTTATTTCTACATGTCTCCCTAAACATCTAAAGTAAAATACTGTACTATATCAAATTTCTTGCAGTAGGTGTCAAAAATCAGGAAATATTCATAGCCTCTTTATTGCGCAGGAAAGGGTTAACTCAGCGGGCTGCCCAAACCCTACACATTTCAAAGGGAATCAAGTCTGGCCCTTAAGCTGTTTCTGGGATACACCCTCTAAAACCCTGTAAAGGGCTGCCAGATGAGAGTGTCTCTGCAAACCTTGGGCCTTGAATCAAGCCAGATGGTCTCTGCTAATCATGTGATTCATGATGATTCCCTGTTTTGTTCACTTGGAGCCCTGGACCAAGAATTTGACCTTTTTTTTTTTTTCAGTACTGGGGACTGAACCCAGGGGCCTTCTACCTCTGAGCTACACCCCCAGCCCTATTTTTTATTCTTTATTTTGAAACAGGTCTCACTAAGTTACAGAGGCCTCACTAAGTAGCTGAGGCTAGCCGCGAACCTGTGATCCTCCTGTCTCAGCCTCCCAAGTACTTGGATTACAAGCGTGCACCACCACGCCTGGCTAGAATTTGACCTTTAAGACTACGTAGTTAAGGTTGGTCATTCAGGTGTTCTGTGCTCACCCAACTGACCTCTAATAAAAACCCAAGATACTATGGCTTGGGTGGGTTTCCCTGGTTAACGACGTTTTGCAAGTGTTGTCACATGTTGTTGGGAGAATTGAGTAATGTCTCTGTTATTCTCATGGAAAAAGATAACAAAATTTGCACCTGATCTCTCTGGGACTCCTCCCTATGTGCCTTTTGCCCTTACTGATTTCAATCTCTATTCATGTGATATGATCAACCATAATCATGACTAGAAAAGCTTTTCTGAGTTCTGAGTCCCTCAATCGAAACATCAAACCTAAGGTTGGTTTTGGAGACATCCAACAAAAATTCATAGACTTTTTCTTAAAGTTTAAATTAGCAATGATTTATAGATGAGTAAAATCACTAGTCACAAACTTGCTAAAATAGTTTAAGAAATTCATAATAAAATCATTTCATCTCCAATTTTCTAGCCACTTCCTAAACACACACAAACACACACAATATTATAATGCTTTGAAGAAGGTGGTAATTCTACACTTAATATGTCTTTCTCTGATGAACAATTAATCTAGTCACGCACACACTGACTATTCTGTTAGATCATTTCATAGAAATGCACCTCTCTCTCAACCTTTGGTAGATTAGTTCAGGCCTGCATTATCTCCTTTCAAATTTGGTGGAAAATGAAACAGGCTAATATGGTAAAAATGCTATCATAGTCTCTATCAAACTGTTAGTCAATGAAGGTGCTTTCCTTCCTCTTTATTTATATTTATTTGTTTGTTTATTTATTTATTTTTCTTTGAATTTTTCCAAGTTGAGACCAAGAAAATTTCTTCCTGTAGAGCCCTCAGTTATAATCTTTGAAAATCTCATCTAGTACAAAACTGGTTTTGAGTTTTGACTCTACTAAATTGGAGGTACAGTGTTATTTTGATATGCTCTGGAGAATTTAACTTGTAATGCAGAATTCAACTTCCTTCTTGCCCCACCACTAATCACAGCACCAAAATCCTGTGACATTTCTCTATAAGGTGGTTTTTGCAGTGGTTTCATGCCACCCTGTAGAACTGCAGACAAGATGAATGGATGATGCATATAATCTGCACACAGAAGAGTCACATTATTTACAAGGCAACAAAATAGAAGTCCTTGTTTTTCTCATATATTAATACCTTTATAAAGTCTATGGATTGTACTTTTGCAGGGTCTTGTGTTTTTCTTTGTAAAATTTTATCAATGTGTTTCTTGAAACAGGATTCTTCTTTAAGAAATAAGCATGCTAAACTTGTTTCCTTTGGAAACTGGACATTTGTTTCAGTTTATAGTTTAAAAATACCATAAACCCGAGGTCTTCCATTGGTTGAGTTAATATAGCCTCCTAAATGTGCTTTTTAGTACCAAATATGTGCTTGCAGTGTCAATATAATTGCTGATCCCTGAAAACCTTCTCACATATATTCACACAAAGTCTATCACTATTTCTACAATATTTTAATTGGATTTACTACAATGCAATAGTGATAAAGTATTTCTACAAATTATATCTTACTAACATCTTAAATCTAACAACTTTCCAAGTGAGTAAGCATGAATTATGTCTATAATACATAAAACAAATGATCAAAATGACTTAAGTAAATGCATGAACTTAATATTAATTTTTAAACCTTTTCATATAAATAGACCGAATCATTACAGTGTGCTCAAATTGCTAAATGATTATACTTGTGATTTTATTAAAACATATTTATGAGCCGGGCATGGTGGCGCACGCTTGTAATCCCAGTACTTGGGAGGCTGAGACCAGAGGATCCGGGTTCACGGCCAGCCTCAGCTACTTAGTGAGGCCCTCCGCAACTTAGTGAGACCCTGTTTCAAAATAAAGAATAAAAAATAGGACTGGGGGTTGAGCTCGGAGGTAGATTGACCCTGGGTTCAATCCCCAGTACTGCAAAAAATACATGTATATATTTATGAAAGTCACACTAGCTTTACTCTTAAAGTTAGTTTTGTCCTTCAGTTTGGATTGCCATAACTTAATTTGAAAGCAAAGAATATGACTTCATATAGTATTTTAAATGAAGTCCTTCCTAATAGGAAAATAAAAAAACTAGGGCATCAAATGCTGCTAGTAATTAAGAGTGTTTTGTTTGAATTTGCTAATGTAACACTCAACACTTTCTATTTTGCTACCAATTTTCAAAGAATCATACTGAAAAAGAGGAGGATATTCCAAATATGAATGTTTAAATAGCCAGATATTTGCTTACTCAGAAGATGTTAAAAATCTTCTTTATACATTTTATTTGAAAATAATTCCCCCAAAATGCATAGAAATGACTAACAGGTACATTAAATGGTATTCAACATTAATAATCATCAGGGGAATTCAAAATAAATCCCAAGGAGGTATCACTTTAACCTGTTAGGATGGCTATTAACAAAAAGACAAAAGTTATCAAATGTTGAGTGTGTAAAGAAAAGAGAACAATTGTATACTGATGCTGAAAATGTAAACATGATAAAGCCAACATGGAAACCAGCATGAAGGTTTCATATAAAATTACAAATGAAATTACCACAGGATCCAGCAATCCCACTTCTCAGTACATATTCAAAGGAAATGAAATCAGAAGTTATGTCCAAGATACATCTGCACTTCCATATTCATTGCTGTGTTACAATAACTAAGATATGGAAACAACCTAAATGTCCATTGATGGATAAATAATTCTATCTATGAAGAATATATTCATATCATAACACATATATAATGGAATAGTATTCGTCCTTCAAAAAAGGGATACTGCCCTTTGCAACAATATGGATAGATGAACCTGGAGGACATGATGCTAAATGAAATAAACCAGACACAGAAAGAAAAAAAAAGTATATTACCTCATTTATACACAGAATCTACAAAGATCAAAAACATTGAAGAACAGAGTAAAATGTGGATATTAGTGGTTCAGGGTGTATGACATGGGGAAAATGTTAGTAAAACTGCAGTTATAAGATGAATAAATTCAGCCGGGCATGGTGGCGCACGCTTGTACTTTGGGAGGCGGAGACCGGAGGATCCGGGTTCGCGGCCAGCCTCAGCTCTCTCTCTCTCTCTCTACTTAGTGAGGCCCTCCGCAACTTCGTGAGACCCAGTTTCAAAATAAAGTATAAAAAATAGGGCCGGGGGTGTAGTGCGGAGGTAGAAAGCCCCTGGGTTCAATCCCTGGTACCACAAAAAAAAAAAGATGAATAAATTCTGGAGACCTAATGCACAGTATGCTGACCATAGTTAATAACAAGCATTATATACTTGAAATATGCTAAGAGAGTAGGTTTTAAGATTACCTTCCACAAAAAGTAGCTATCTGTGAATAATGGATATGTTAGTTTGACACTATATATACATTGCATCTTGAATATATTCAGTTTTATTTGTTAACTATGCCTCAATAAAACTGAAAAATGAAAAAGGAATAATTTTAGTTAATCAATCATTATAATGGTTATTAAAAAGTCACATGGCAGAAATTAAGAAACAGTCACAGGTATACATCCAGGTGGAGGACTTGACTTCCACAGTAGGAGGTTTGTGAATCCAAAAGAGCCTTGGGCATGAAGCCACAACAGATGTGGTATTCAGTCCCGGACTGGCTCCTCCACTTGCCTGCCAGCAGGAACTTGATCAAATTAGTTACCCATTTTGATCACATCTGATCTAATAGATGAGATGTCTATATTTTTAGTGACTTTAAAACCCAATGGCCATAGAGAAAACAGACTGGGGAATAATTGCTAGCATAGCAAAGGTGAAAAACAATGTCTTTCTGCCAAACTGAGCCTTGATTTCTGTGGGTTTCCCTCACCCCATTCTAAATAAGGGAAAACTCTCCCAACTGAACCTTAAACATAACTTCAACAAGGGACAAGATGACAGTGGCAATAGTATGCAGGGTGTGGGGCAGGGTGAGGTGGAGAGACAAGGCATCGAGTCAGTATTTTATAAATAGCATTCCAGGATGATGATAGAAAAATCAAGATGAATTTCTTTAGTCCTATTTTGAGGTGTTCACCATCAATCTTATGTTTAAGAAAGGTCGCAAATGTGCATTAAATTAAAACACATGTTCATACAAGATGCCCACTGGAAATGTTCATACTTTTAAAAGTTAAAAAAAGGAGACTGAGTTTCAACTAAGTTGAAAACATGAAACTGAATCTTTGAGAGCTGGAATCCCAAGAAATATTTTACTGTAAAAAAATTAGATTTCTACAGATCGATTTGGACTATGATCAAGGCTTTAATTGTATCCTATGGAAAATTACTGTAAGCATTTCTATTAGCTTGGCAATTACTGTTATTACAGATTTCCTACATTCTTTACATCATGTGCACTTGTGAATTAACATTTTCATCTTGTACTTTTTTTTTTTTTTGCGATACCGGGGATTTAACCCAGGGGCGTTCTACCTCCGTGCTACACCCCCGGCCCTATTTTTTATACTTTATTTTGAAACCGGGTCTCACGAAGTTGCGGAGGGCCTCACTAGGGGG
>PVJS01027179.1:0-26444 GCA_004027185.1 Glis glis | reverse complement strand
AGTACTTGGGAAGCTAAGACAGGAGAATCGCAGGTTCAAGGGCAGCCTCTGCAATTTAGCAAGGCTCTCAGCAACTTAGTGAGATGTGAGATCCTATTTGAAAATTAAAACTAAATAGGGCTGGGGGTAGAACTCAGAGGTAGAATGTCCCTGGGTTCAATTCCCAGTACAGAGAGAGAGAGAGAGAGAGAGAGAGAGAAAGGATAACCACAAATGTCAAGAAATACTCAGATGTTAAAGAGTGGAAACAGCACAAACTTTGAACCCCAAAGACTCAGGGTAAAATCAGAACTTCATAACTGACTGACTGTGTGATGTCAGACAGGTTGCATGACATTTCTGAATGCCATCATCTCAGCTGCAGAATTAGGATAAATTTTACTTCCTAGGTGACAATAAAGCTGAACATGAAACTAGGTAGAGTCCCTGGCAGACAGCAGTCTCTCCATAAAAGGCAGCTGTTGGCATTATGATAATAATTGTGGGGGCTTGCCACCTAGAACTGAGAATTTATCATGTGTTCATACATTTTCTCTTTTCTATATTTCTTTAAGATGATGATGATGATGATGACAATGATGGTGCAAGAGTTCTAGCTTTCCAAAAATCTATAAGAAATAATGGAAATCTATGTGTCAATCAACCATATTTTCCAGTCATTATTTTTCCCTAGATGTCCTCAGATTTATTTTTTAAAACTAATAAAGAAGAATTACAGATATAAATGGAACTCTTGTGTGTACCTGCTCCATCTCATTCTCCTCCCCCTCTCTCAGAGGTGGCCATATCATCCACTTAGATTTTATTTACTACATATGTAGGTATCTATAAATAGTGCATATGTTTTACATTTGAAGCTTATGTAAAAATAGTACCATATGATACATTTCTTTCTGATACTTATTTTTCCACACTTTTGATCATTATACATCTACATACAATAGCTTTAGCTTATGTATTTTAACTGCTATACACTTTTCCAGTCTATAAATATACTACAATTTATTTGTTCATTCTGCTACTGATGAACACTTAAATTGTTTCCAAATTTCCATTAGTGTAGGCAATGCTACAAAGAACACTCCTGCATACACCTCTGTGCAAAGGTACAAGGCTGTCTTCAGGGCAGCAACTCTCAAAGTATGGTCTGCAGACTCTTGGGGCATCCCCAAGACCCTTTTAGGGGATGATGAGGTCAAAACAATCTTTATAAAATGCTAAGAAGTGATTGTGTCCTTTTCAGTGTGTTGACATGTGCACTGTTGAAGCAAAAGCAATGGTGGGTAAACTTCAGGGACCACACCACAGATAAAGGCAGTGGTAACCAACTGCACTAGTAGTCATCAGGCACTAACAGAAACACACACACATACATACACTCTTCCCAGTTTTACTTCAGAATGCCTTGATGAAGCAGTAAAAACAATTGATTTTAACAAACCTCAAACTGTGATAATATTTTTAATACTCATTGTGCCAAAATGAAAGTATACATTAAGCACTTCTACTACAAACTGAAGAACAATGGTTGTCTTTGTTAGAAAGAAATTTCCATGGCGTCGTAAGAAAAGACACATATTCAAAAGCAGCTCAGCAAGGCGAATTTTACTTTTTGCAAAAAGGGATCCTGCCACCAGTCAAGTTAGGTAGGCAAGAACAGCATGGCAGAAGACTGCTGGTATTTTATTTTCAGCACGGGGCTTCTGTGCTGTGGTCCTATTGGTGGGAACCTAGCCCTACAATCTTTACGCCATTGGCTGAAGGAGATGCCAGGGGAGGAGTTGGCACTCACAAATTCCAGGAAATGCTATCTTTACAAAAAATACAAACACACACAAGGTTACACAATGGCGGTTTTACAAAACGGAGGCTAAGTCAAGCTATTCCTTTGATAGAAAAAGATGTAATTATATTCTCACATCTTGAAGAAAAGCATGTGCATGATTATGTGAGTTGCAAGCTAAACTAGCCACTGCTTTCATGGAATTCCATTTTTATTTGAAAGAACAACTGATAAACCAATGCTAGTTATTTAGACTTGGGTATTTGGCAGGACTTCTGCTTCTGGCCAAGATGGAGTAGCAGGGGCTAGATATACTCTCCTTGGAACAACTAAGAAGCTGGACAACACATGTGAAATTTCAGTTCTCTAGACATTGGACATCAGGCAATGAAGAACAGAGATCTCTGAGAGAAGCCGGGCACAGTGGTGCATGCCTGCAATCTCAGTATTGGGAGGCTGAGACAGGAGTATCACAAGTTTGATGCCAGCTTCAGCAACTTAGCGAGGTCCTGTTTCAAAATACAAAATAAAAAGGGCTGGGGGTGTTGCTCGGAGATAGAACACCCCGGGTTCAATCCCTGGTACCAAAAAAAAAAAAATCCCTGAGAGATGGGAATGACACAAGGTGAGCCCTGTTACCGCCCTGGCTCACTTACTAGGGAAAGTTTCCAGGCCATGGCACAGGAATGAGACCCAGGTCCAGCAACTGCTTTAAGTTGAGAAAAAGGAACTAGGAATCTAAGGAGGCCGGGATAGCTGGAGGCCACAGGGCAGAGTCCTAGAGATGCACAGAGAACTCTGGAGTTGTGCAGAGGGTCTCCTTTAAGTATTCCAGTAAATACAGATCAGTACATGTGTATGAGAAAAGTAACTGAGGCCATGTAGTGAACTGGCCAACAGGGTTAAAGAGAATAATCACTGTCGCTTACCATTGGACCTGAAATAGTGCCTGTGCTCACATATAGGGCATAAGGTAGAACACTCAGTAGTAGAGAAAAATTAACCCTAGATTCAATGCTACTGTGGACCCACATAGCAGAGCATAAAAGCAGGACCTGAAAGGTTTAAACTAATTCCAAATAATGTAACCATGTTCTAGAACAAAGCTCAAGAATATTTTTATGAATAAAATGTATACAGTCCCCAAAATTGTAAATTTATAATGTCTGGAATCAAATGGAAAATTTCCAGGCATGCAAAGAAGCAAGAAAATAAGACTTGTAATGAGGAGAAAAATCAATCACAACAAAACCAGAAATTATGCTGTGATAACACTAATAGATAGAAAAATTGAATGTGCTAAGAAGAGACATGGTAATGTTAAACAGCCTCAAGTAAAACTTTGAGAGATGAAAACTGAAATCAATTTTTGTGTGTGTGGTACTAGATATTGAGCCCAGGAGCATTCTACCTCTGAGCTACACCTCCAGCCCTTTTTAATTTTTTGTTTTGAAACAGGGTCTTGCTAGGTTGCTAAGAGTCTCCCTACATTGCTGAGGCTGTCCTCAAACCTGCAATCCTCCTGTCTCAGCCTCCCAAGTACTGGGATTGCAGGCTTGCACCACCACACCCAGCTCTGAAATCAGATTCTAAAATGCAATCTGAGATGAAATATACATTGGATGGAATTAACACAAAATTAAATGTCACGAAGGAAAATACTGGTAAACATAAAGATAGCAATAGAAACTATCCAAAATGAAACACAGAGAGAAAAAAGGGGAAAATGAATAGAGCATCAATGACAACTCAATGCTGTCTAATATATGCATTCCCAATGGAAGGGTGGGGACTGAAAAAAATTCTTGAAAAAATAATGGCCAAAGGTTTACAAATTTGATAAAATCTACAAATCTGCAGATCCAAAAAGCTCGATGAGCCCAAGCACAAGAAACATAAGAAAACTATATCAAGGTGCATGGTGATCAACTTGCTTAAGTCCAATGATAAAGAGAAAATCTTAAAAGCAGCCACAGAGCCAGGCGGCACACACCTCTTATCCCAGTGCTTGGGAGGTTGAGACAGAAGGTTCATAGGTTTGGGGCCAGACTCAGCAATTTAGTGAGGCCCTCCACAACTTAATGAGACCCTGTTTCAAAATAAAAAATAAAATAGGGCTGGGGATATAGCTCAGAGGTAGAATACCCCTGGGATCAATCCCTAGTACCCCCCCTACACATACACATACACAAAAGCGCCACAGAAAATGGACATATTATGTACAGAGGAACATAGATAAGGATGACTGCAGATTTCTCATCAGAAATGATGCAAGCAAACCAGAAGCCATAGAGCCACTTTCTTTAAAATCCAGAAAGAAAAACCTGTCAATCTGGAATTCTTTTCCCACTGAAAATATCTTTCAAAAGTAAAGGTGAGCCGGGCGTGGTGGCGCATGCTTGTAATCCCAGTACTTTGGGAGGCAGAGACCGGAGGATCTGGGTTCGCGGCCAGCCTCAGCACTCTCTCTCTCTCTCTCGCTCTCTCTCTCTCTCGCTCTCTCTCTCCCTGTCTCTCTCTCTCTCTCTCTACCTAGTGAGGCCCTCTGCAACTTTGTGAGACCCGGTTTCAAATCCCCGGTACCGCAAAAAAAAAAGTAAAGGTGAAATTAAGACTTTTTTTCATTGATACGAAAGCTGAAAAAATTTGTGACCAGCAGATGTATACTACCCAAAATGTTAAGGGAAGTCATTCAGATAAAGGGAAAATGATAGCAGATAGAATCTGAATCTACACCAATAAATGAAGAGCACTGGAAATAGTAACTATGTGGGTATATATAAAGACCTTTTGGTACTTAAATCTCTTTAAAAGTCAACTACTTGAAAGCAAAACTACTAACAATAAGTTGTGGGGTTTATAACATGTCTAGAAGTAAAATGTATGAAAAATAGAAAAAATGGGGAGGGAGAAATAGGAATATATTATGATTCTTACACTATACATGAAGTGGTATAATATCACCTGACAATGGATTATGATGAGATAAAGATGTATACTAAATACTCTAAAACAGCCACTTAGCTATTAGTTTCGTTATAGCTAATAAGCCAACAAAGGAGAGAAAATGGAATCATTAAAAATTCTCAGTTGATCCAAAAGAAGACAGAAAAAAAAGAAAGGGGGAAAAAACAACAGATGGGAAAAACAGAAAACAAACAGAAACTTAACCATATTGATAATCACATTAAAAGTAAATGCTCTAAGCCAGGCATGGTAGCACATGCCTGTAATTGAGGGTTGGGAGGCTAAGACAGGAGGATCGCAGGTTCAAGGTCGGTCTCAGCAACATAGTGAGACCCTTAGCAACTTAGCAAGGACCTGTTTCAAAATAACAAATAAAAATGGCTGAGGGTGTATCTGGGAGGTAGAACAACCCTGGGTTCAATCCCCAGTACCACACACACACAAAAAAAGTCATGCTCTAAATATGTCAAATAGAAGAGATTATAAATTCAGAATATAAAGCAAGACCCAACTATATGCTGTCTATAAGAATCCTGCCCTAATGACAATATGCCCTATGCCAATGCTAATAAAGAGAAATCGGGAATGGCTATATTACTATCCCACAAATTAGATTTTAGAACAAAAAATAATACTGGGGATAAAGAGGGTCATTTCATAATGATAAAGGATACAAATGCTCAAGAGGATATAAATGTTGATGAAACAAACAAGAAACCTTCAACATATTATCAAACAAAAACCTATAGAAATGTAAGAAATAGGTGAATCTATAATTGTGGCTAGAGATTTTCACATTCCTCCCTTAATAACTGATAAAACACATAGACATAAAACCACAAAGATACAGGATTTAGACAACTCCATCAACCAACTTGACCTAGTTGACATTTATAGAACATTTTTTTAGAACATTCCAACAAAAAAACAACAGAGTACATAGTCTTTTCAAGTACACACAGAACATTCACCAAGATAGAGCCTATCCTGGGCCATAAAATGTCTTGATGAATTTAAAAGAATGAACGGAATTTGCCATCCCAAAGTATGTTCTCTGACCACAATGGAAATAAATTAGAAATTGATAATAGGCCATTTCTGAAAAATGGAAATAGTAAGACTATCATTTCAGCTGATTATAATTGTTGCCAATGGTAAAATTTGAGTCTTTAAGGAAAAATTAGAATTTGAGACTGTTCAGTGTATATAACTAATAGAACCCTTGGTTTTATAGTAACAAACTTGTATTCACGACTGTGAACTTGGCAGCTCAAAAGGCATAAACGCTTTTCTGAGGATGTCAGTAATGATATGAACAAAGGTAGTGGGGGCAGTCATCATATAGTGAAGTGCATCAACATTCGGAAGATCTTGCATAACTCAGGGAACTAATATTTTCAAAATGGCCAATGTGATTTTACAAATCCATGTATGGGTAAAAGGTCTTTCCAAAGATCCATACTAAAAGATAGCCCAGGGATGAGGCAGGGGTGGAAGGGCAGACCAATGGATTTTAGTGAAAAAGGATTTAAAAAAACTCATTGATATACAGTCAGTCATCGCTGAACCACAAAGATACATTCTGAGAAATGCAATGCCAGGCAATTTTGTCACTGTGCAAACATCCTAGAATGTAATTCCACAACCTGAGATAGCTGTGACAGCACTGGACAGTAGAATCAATGGAGCCGCCATTGTGTCCGCATTGACGAAATGTCATGTGTCACATGACCTCAGTCTCAGACTCCACCTTGCCACTAACTTCTAAGAACTTTCTTAAAGGACATCAGTGCCTGATATGGTTTGGATCATAAATGTCCCCCAGAGGCCCAGGTGTTTAAGCTTGGTCGCCAGCCTGTTACTCTACTGGGAGATGGGGCCTAATGGGAGGAAGTCACATCTTTAGGGTTATGCCCTTGAAAGGGATATTGGGACCCCAGCCCTTCTTCTCTCTCTCGTCTCTCTTTTTGCTTCCCTGCTGCCATGAAGTGAATAGACCTCCTCTGCTATGTGCTCCCTGCCATGATGTCCTGCTTCTCTACGGCACAAAGCAACAGGGCCAAGAGACCATGGCCTGAAATCTCTGAAACTGTGAGCCCAAATAAACTTTCCTTCCTTTAAGTTGATTTTCTCAGGTATTTTGTCACAGCAATGAAGAGCTGACTAACACAGTACCCCTTGTTGGGTTTTGGTATGGTATCAAAGAAGAATACTTTTGAGTTCTCTGAAATCGCTATTAAAATGCTTCTTTCCTATTTATACATCTGTGTGAAGCTAAATTTCTTCTATTTCAACATATCAAAACAGATCGAAGGCAGAAGCTTTCATTAAGCCAAACATTAAAGAAATTTGCAAAGATGTAAAATGATGTTACTCTTCTCACTAAATTTTGTTTTGTTTTGTTTTGGAAAATATAGTCATTTTTCATTAAACAATATGCTATTTATGCTAACACGAAATGGGTTTATTACTGCAATTTAATGAGTTAATACATATTTAATAATTTCTCAGTGTTAATGTCTAATGCAGCATATATTACAGCTATAATTCATAAACAGATCATCTTTGGGGTCCTTGATAACTTTTAAGAGTGTTAAGAGGTCCAGAGATCAAGAAGTTCAAGAGCCACTGCTCTAGAAAAGCTGAATTACTCAGTCATAGTCTATGCAAAACAGGAGATCTTTCTTAAAAAAAAAAAAACCCTCATGTTCTCACTTGTGTGGAATATCAAATGGTGCATCTCATAAAGAAGAGAGTCCAGTAGTGATTACTAGAGGCTGGGAAGGGAGGGAAGTTGGATAACACATATCAAAATATAGTTAGATAGGAGAAATAAGTTCTAGTGTTCTATAGCAGAGTAGGGTGGCTATAATTTATAATGCATTAAGTACTTTATAAAAGACTAAAAGAGAGGAGTTCATAGGTTCCAAATACAAATTGATGATAAATGTTTAAGGAGATGAAAATAATAATTACTCTGATCTGATCACTGCCTATTGTGTACATGTATTAAATTGCCACACTATACCCCGTGAACATATATAATTATTACGTGTCAATTAAAAAGAAATTTTAAAATATATTTTAAAAGGAGGTCTTTCTTGACATCTGCAAAGTCACTAGGAGAGTCCAAGCTAACCAGCAGACTGTTGGATGCAGATGACTAATAGAGCCCTTGGTTTTATAGCAGCCGTCATAATGATCATAATAGCAATAAAAGCTCCCGTGTATGATGTGCCAGGTATTATCCTCAAAGTGAAATCCTTGTTATCCTCCAACAACACTGGAAAATGAACATTATTCACATATTATGGATAAAGAGACTGAGGTTCACAGAGGCAAAATTAGTTGTCCTCAAGGATGAGGGAATCAGGATTTGAATCCAGATAGGTCCGATTCCAAGCCGGTGACACCTCCCACTTTCAAACTTCCGTGCCACGGTGCCATGTTGTTGCATCTTTACACCCTGCTCTGTTTTCTTCCCATTCCTTGCCTGTCAAGCTGTGACAGAGCACCCGTGTGTTGTCTCTGTGCCCCATTAGAAGGTACACAGAGGTTTAGAAGAACACAGAGGTTTTTGCCTAACCTGCCTACCAGGGTCCATAGCAAGGGTCTGCGCATTGTAGCAGATGGCTCAATAAATATTTGTGGAAGGAAGGAAGGAAGAAAGGAAGGGAGGAAGTCATCATGATAACAGGTAATTCTGTGACCTGCGGCATTTAGAGTGCAAATTGTATTAATATTTGTTTTAGTTGCTGTTGTATGGATCTCGAATGTCCCCCAAAGGCCTTGGTGTTAAAGGTCACATGGTGCTATTGGGAGGTGGTGGAACTTTTAAGAGTGGGGCTCAGTGGAAGGAAGTTAGGCCATTAGAGGTATGCCCTTGAAGGGTATATTGGGACCATGACCCCTTTCTCTCTCTCTCTCTCTCTCTCTCTCTCTCTCTCTCTCTCTCTCTCTGCTTTCCTGTCACCAAGAGGTGAGCAGCTCCTGCCATGATGCACTGTGCTACCACAGGCCCAAAGCAATGAGACCAAATAGCCACGGGCTGGAACCCGCTGAAGCCGGGAGCCATGACAAACCTTTCCCCTACAAGCTTGATTAGCTCATGCGTTTTCTCACAATAACACACAGCTGACTAACAATATCCTTGTTTTAAATAAAAGAGGCTCTATAGGACTTCATTTACACATGCCACGAATAATTCTCCCCATTTTATAGAAAGAGAAACCAAGTTCTACAGGCCATGCAGACATGGGAAGAAAGTCCCTGGCTCCTGTTGAGTGTGTTGTCCCCAAATTTCAGGACAGAGCCTTTATCCGGCCTTTCTTGGGGTGAGAGGAGAGGGTGCATTCTCAGCTGGACCTAGTAGGTAAGGGGAGGGATTCAGAGTGAGGCACTGAGTCTTTCATTTCTCTTTGGTTGTTTAAGGTTATTAAAAATCCCAACTTCATCCGGGCGTGGTGGCGCATGCTTGTAATCTCAGTACTTGGCAGGATCTCAGTACTCAGTACTCAGTACTTGGGAGGATCTGGGTTCGCAGCCAGCCTCAGCTACTTAGTGAGGCCCTCCGCAACTTAGTGAGACCCTGTTTCAAAATAAAGAATAAAAAAATAGGGCTGAGGGTGTAGCTCGGGGGTAGAATGCCCCTGGGTCCAATCCCCAGTACTGTAAAAAATAATAGTAATAAAAATCCCAACTTCAGAGTATTTTGAGGGCCAGTCCAGAAATAACAGGAGAGTGCGTTGACTCCCTCTACCAGTCCAAATGCTTCCTGAACATGGGCAGAGTACCGTGCAATCCCCTGAGGAGGCGGAAAGGCAAGAAGACGGACCTGGAAGCAGGGCCACGGAGACACGAGACGACTCGTGACCGTGCCAGAGTGGGCCCGGTGGAGCCTGCAGATGGACACGTGATCCAGGGAGTCCAGAGCCGCACATGGGGGCCGCGGGTTAGGATAATCAGAGACACAGCAGGAGGAAGGATAACCTTGAAAGAAGGACACAGATTTGTGGACAGCAAGAAGGAGGAGATGCAGGAAACCAAACTGCTGCAGCTGCAGAGGACAAGCAGGGACCTGACTAGAGAAGATCCCCATCCTGGGGCAGCCTCCTAAGGAGGAAGAACCAAGGTATCTGGTGGGTTTGACAGTCCTCACTGGCTTACAGTGTGATTCCTGGCTGCAGGTCCACTCTGACCACCAGCTCTACCACCCAGACACTCCCTGGCACTAATATCCGGCTCCACAAGTAAGACAATGCAACCCCTGGCAGCGATTTCACTGCTTGCTGGTCCACATTATGCACTTTTCCTCCTGGGCTTAGTTTCTGCCATAAACCTGGACCCAGAAAATTGTCAGGAAGAAATATACTAAAGAGCATCTCTGGTTGGCAGTAAATGCGCATCTAGGCATTGCTACTGAAGTGAACAAATAAAAAGTCTAAGGGTCTTTGTATCCATGCCCAACCTTCCTAACTATCTCAGACAGATGGCTGCATCCCACGTTAAAGTCTTGCTAGAATCTCCCTCTGTGCCCATCGTCAGACTAAATCTATACCACACTCTTCCAGCTTCACATCCGGGGGCTTGCCGGTATTCCCTCTGCCCACCAGCATGAATACCCTGGCCGTGTCTCCATCTTCTGAAATCTGGTTCAGAGGCCCGATAGATGGGTCTCAAATAATACCAGCCAAGGAGTCACCATGTGCACCACCAAAAACACCAAGCTGACTGGGCGCACTGAAAACATGGACACAACAGAGGATTGAGATGTAAAGAACAGACAATAGAATGTAATCTGGCATATGCCGATCTCCAGGTCATTGAAATATATAACTAAGTTTCCATTTGTCCCTTCTGCCAGGTCCAGCCGGCCCTCCAGGAGTTGCGCTTCCAGCCTCTGGCCTTAATTGCAGATATTTAGATGCAGCACGTGCATTGCTACTGATTCTCGATGCAGCCTTTTAGTGTGGAGATTCACGATGGTACCATGAATCTCAGCAGCCACCGAGTGATGTGTATGTCCTCACTCCTGGCCCCCAAAATGAGACAGATAATGTTGTGGCATTGACACCTCTTCAACTGTTTTCCTGTCCTCTTGTCTAGCCATCAAAGGAGGCCGGGGGATTCCTGAAGCACAAACTTCAACCATGAGTCAAGGGAAACCCGGGACCAGGAATCCACCCCAGCCTCAACTCAACTCTGTACCTCTCTAGAAAAGCCACCAGTGCATGGACAAGACCCTTCAAGAAGAAACATTAAAGTGCCCAGAAAAGCTCGTGCCAGAGAAGATGGACAGCTATCAATATCCCCAGCCCTCCATTTCTGGGACCAAAGTTAGAGACACGCTCCCCTCGACCCTTATTTTCCCATTATTAGACACTGGCTATGAACATCTCCAAAACCGTCAGAAACTAATTTGGAATTTGGGCTGATTTCCCGAATCTGGCAAGGGGAGCTCGTGGAGCAGGAAGCCTGGACCTGCTCTCCGGAGTCATTTCCCTTCTGCAGCCGCCTCCCAAACCTGCAGTCCGTCCACCAGCAACACACACTGGCCACGCCACTCACAGCCACCGAAAGGGAAATACAAGACTATCGTGACTGAGTCCAAGAATCCCGGCAGGGCCTGCACGGCCACCCATGACCCCGCCTCTTGCCAGACTGGCCTCTTGCTGCCTCACGCTGTGGGCCCCGCCAGCACCATCCCTCCAAGGCCCCTTGCTACTCTTGCTTCAGGCCCCCTCCTCACCTGCTCTCGGTCAAATCTTAATCACGCTTAGATTTAGCTCAGGCTTACTTCTCCAGGAAGCCTTCCCAAACCATGGTCCCCCTCCTCCCATCCTTTCCCCAAAGCAGATAAGACAAAGTCATCAGTGCACAATCACACCCTGTCCTTCACCAACCAGGTCACAGAACCCCCCGCCATGCCTCTAGGAACAGCTTAAAGGCAGAGGCAGTGTCTCAGTTATAGTTGTCTCCAGCCCTGCATCGGGTGCCGAGATGTACTCAAACTCCTATTGAAAGCAGCTATACCCACCCTCCTTTCCCACCCCTACCAAGGACGCTGACGAGATGGAACCCAGAGACAGGTGGACTCATTGCAAACCCCGCACCTGTGGTTCCCTTCAAGGCCCTGCAGCCTTTTAATTTAAGAGAGCCCAGCAGTGCGCCTGTGCACCCTGGAGCTCTGACCATCCCTCCTCCCTGAGGTACAACTTCACAGCTGGGGCCCCGGCTGCAGCACCAGCTCTCAGGTCCTGCAGCACCGACTGCCACAAGGGAAAAGTCATTGCATTCAGATCAGCTACCGCGGCAATAGGTCAGGCTTCCAGAAGCCTCCCCCAAACGCTGATTAATGGGCAGAAGCGGCCCTCGCGCATCTCATTACGCACATAGCTGCAATGAAACCATCTTTGCTGTACAGTTTTGTGCAGGACATAAAAGTGGGAAATATCCCAGCCTTCCAAGGGAACAGGCTATGAATATTGAAGCGGCCCCGGGTTATTAATCCAGCGCCATTAGTCCTAGGGAGTCACCCCAGCACTGACCCCCTGGAAGGAAATTTCTCTGGCCGTCCATTTCTCATTTCAAATTATCCGTCGAGTCACCATACCTTACCACCTGTGAATTATTTGATATTTTGGAGAGGAAAGTAAACAATATAAAAAATCAGCAGAACTTAGGGGATCTATAAATTCTTAGCAAGTTATTTTCGGAGCAAGGAAAGCTGATTCATATGGCACTTGGCTTCCCAAGACTAATTTAGTTTGCTTTTTTCTTTTATTAATAGGAGGTAAGCACCCTGGGAAGCTCACATTTTCGTTCTTGGCAGCGCCTGTCAAGGGGATCCCAGGCCCACAGCCCATGTTTGAAGGTTTCTCCCAGAAAGCTATTCACGGAGCAAACACAGCGCTAGCAACGGGCCCCGTAAACAATACTTCAAAAACCCAGGAAGAGACACACACGGAGGCTTTGGTTTTTAAAGGCTGGCGGCACATTACTAGTACGGACTGATTGAAGAACCACAACATCATGATCACTCTATTAATTTCCTTAGGAACCCATATTAAAACAGAGACAGCAGCCTCTGTCTGGCATTTCCCCTACTTTACATTTATCCAGATAAGTGAGGTTTCGCTATTATTGTTTTTCTGGGGATTTTTAAGATATCTCCTTATCTCACGGGTTCACTAGTTTCACCATGATGTGTCCATGCATGAACTTTTTTTTCTCCTGGTACCGGAAATTGAACTCGGGGTGTTCTATCTCTGAGCTACACCCCACCCCCCAGCCCTGTTTATTTTTTATTTTGAAATAAGGTCTCATTAAGTTGCTGAGGATGATCTCGGATTTGATGAGATACTGGGATTACAGGTGTGTGCCAC
Organism: Glis glis; assembly: GCA_004027185.1. NCBI lineage: Eukaryota > Metazoa > Chordata > Mammalia > Rodentia > Gliridae > Glis > Glis glis. The sequence goes on along the minus strand of PVJS01027179.1, from coordinate 13,310 downwards.
CACACCCAGCTAGATTTTTTTTTCTTTTATTCATTCCACTTGGGGCTCCCTTTCCATTTCAGTAGAAAGGTTCATGTCTCCCTTCATTCCTTCAGCCATAGTCCTTTAAAGAATGCCTCCCAGCAGGGCATGGTGGCGCACATCTGTAATCCCAGTCCTTGGGAGGTGGAGACAGGAGGATCGCGGGTTTGAGGACAGCCTCAGCAACTTAGCAAGACTCTCAGCAACCTAATGAGACCCTGTTCCAAAACAAAAAACAAAACGGGCTGGGGGTGTAGCTCAGAAGTACAATGCCCCCGGGTTCAATCCCCAGCAACAAAAACAAAAAAAGAGCGCCTCCCTCTTGTTCTCTGTCTTCTTCTTCAGAGACTCCGTTGGCCATATGTTGAGCCTTCACATTCGTTATCTCCGCCTTTACTTCCTCCGCTACAATCTGAATGACCCCAGGACTACCACATGGTTGATCCACTCTTTCTTTGGCAGGATGTCTATTCTTATGTTTACCCCATCTATTAGGAGGTTAGGGGGGGATTGTTTGGTTTTAGTTTCAAACACTATATGTTTTTATTTTTGAATAACCAATTGATTCTCTTTTAAAAACGGACTGCTTCTCCTCTCTATCTGCTGTTCAGGTCTTCTGAATTTTATTTCTTTTGTGTGTGTGTGTGTGTGTGTGGTACCGGGGATTGAACCCAGGGGCGTTCTACCTCCGCGCTACACCCCCGGCCCTATTTTTTATACTTTATTTTGAAACCAGGTCTCACGAAGTTGCGGAGGGCCTCACTAGAGAGAGAGAGAGAGAGAGAGAGAGAGAGAGCTGAGGTTGGCCGCGAACCCGGATCCTCCGGTCTCTGCCTCCCAAAGTACTGGGATTACAAGCGTGCGCCACCACGACCGGCTGAATTCTATTTCTTATGTCGTCTCTTCAAACATTTGGCACCTGCTTGGGCTCATGTCCTTCTTAGGTTGCTCTATTATCTATAGTTCCCAAGACAAGAATTCTCCTTTCACACCATTTGTTGACTGACTCTTGCAGTTGTGGATTTTCTTGTTTGCTTTATCATTTTTGCTTGAGAGCTTATCGACATTGAGATTTCACCAATTTTTCCCCGCAAGACTCTCATGTGTGCCCTATGTTGAGAAATCACTCCCAAGAGGGCAGTTTTACACTTATATCCTACAAAGCCTTAAGGGTCCACCTAGTTCTAGACCAAATGTGCTTAGGGTTCCAGCTGAAGGTTTCTGCCCACATGGCTAGTGCAAGGAGGCTCTCACATCTGCACAGTGTTTAGGGTTGATATCCCTCTTTCTTGTGGGAAATGCCTTCTATAGCTACATCTTGGGGTGCTGAGACCATGTCTCTGAGCCGACGAGAAGAATTTCTCTAGTTTTTATTGACAGAGAGGACAGTCCCTTCTTTCTCCCGGTTCTGTGCAAGAAACCTAGTTGCACAGCTCCCTAGATGCTGTGGAAACCCCAGGCCTTAGGGATATATTATGGAAACTCCAGTAGGGCCCACACGCTAACTCTGGACTTTGTCTTTGTTTCTGGCACCTGGAAACCTCCCAGTCTCACCTTTGACCTCAACTGTGTTCCTGCTGCTATTACAAGTAACCCAACATAGCCGGGCATGGTGGCACATGCCCGTAATCCCAGTACTTGGGAGGCTGAGACAGAAGGACCACAGGTTCGAGGCCGGCCTCAGCAACTTAGTGAGACCCTGTTTCAAAACAAAAAAAAATAAAATAGGGCTTCAGGTATAGCTCAGAGGTATGCCTGAGCTCAATTCTCAGTACAGAAGGAGGAGGAGGAGGAGGGGGAAGAGGAGGAGCCTACTGTTTCTCGGGATTCAGAGTTGGCACCTTGAAGGAAGGTCTGCGGTGGCTCCCCCAACTCTGTCCAAGGGAACAATACTTTTGCCTAATATTCACCAGGGACATACCAGGATCACAGCTAACCCTCCTTCAAACACATACGATGGCATATGACCAGTAAACACCATCTAATCAGAGAAAAAAACATATGTCAGACACAGCACTCGAGAGCGCCCCTACTACTCTAGGATTTCAGAATTCGCCATGCAATTTTGCCTGGATATCTCAAAAACTTGGAAACCAAGCTCTAATTGATATGTCTCTTCTAAGAGAGCTGCTTCATGTCATCCTAGACTAATTAGGGAGAACAAACCAAGACAAAACCTCACTCCTAATGTCCCCTTGTTGCATAGCCAGGCCACACAGTACTGCCCACCCCATACTCCTGTCGGGGTCACCCCACACCTTCCCTTTAGCCTCCCTCAATGCCAGCCAGGCGAGGTCTGGAGGGAGGGAGAGTAGAGAGCCCTCCTCAGCACTGATGGCATGCAGCCGGGGGTGCAGGAGCAGCAGAGAGAGACAGAGGGAAGACCGCCCATTGCAGGAGAAGCAAAGACCATCTTCCCTCCACACTCAAACCAGTTCTCCAGGGTAGGCAACAAGCAGCCTGCAACGCACTCACCGCCGACTGCTCCGAGCGGCACTCTGTCCCATCCCACGCCTGGTGCTGGAGGAGAAGACACGCTCCAGAGCTGGGGGTGGAGCTGAACTCCACAGCAGCCTGGCTGCGTGGCCCTTCATTTCCCCTTTCGGGGTCCCCAGGGACAAACATGGGAAGTTGTGCGTGGGCTTGACAGCAGACGCAACCGCTCACCACATGGCAGTAGCTGTTGACATCATTAATCATGATCTGAAAGCGCCCAAACCCTAGAATTAAATTGCCCCGCCTTGGTCTCACCCCCCCCCCTCAGTTTTACAGGGAAGCAGAACACAGGCTTTTCTGAAAGCTAAATATTCAAAACCACATTCTCATGGCTTTCCTACTCCAAATGGGTGAGGAGTTTAAAACAGTTTGCCTCACATAGAATTAGCATATCATCAGCTGCACATATCTAAGGGGTACATGGCTAAATTATGACATACAGTAGTTCCCTTATCCACAGCAGATATATTCTGAGACCTTCAGTGCATGCCTGAAACTACAGATGGTACTGAACCATATATATATATATATATATATATGCTGTGTTTTCTCCTAAATATACTGTATGGTTTGGATTTAAAATGCCCCCCAGAACCTCATGTGTGTGCAATGTAGCCAGGTTCATCAGTGGGCCATGGCCAGAAGGGGTGGATCCCTGGGGACATGGCCAGGGACTATATTTTCCTGTGTCTCTCTGCTTCCAGGCAGCCATGAGGTGAGCACAGCTTTTCTTCCATGCCCCAAAGTGCTGCCACTGTGTTTTCTGCCTTAGAGCCAGCTGACCATGGATTGAACCTCAAAAACTGTGAACCAAGCTGGGTGTGGTGGTGCACGCTTGTAATCCCAGTACTTGGGAGGCTGAGACAGGAGGATCACAGGTTCGCAGCCAGCCTCAGCTACTTAGTGAGGCCCTCTGCAACTTAGTGAGACCCGGTTTCAAAATAAAGAATAAAAAATAGGGCTGGGGGTGGAGTTCAGAGGTAGAATGCCCCGGGTTCAACCCCCAGTACCGCAAAAAACAAAACAAACAAACAAACAAAAAACTGTGAATCAAATAAACCCTTCCTCCTCTAAGTTGTGCTTGTCAGGTGTTTTGGTCATGGTGATGAAAAAGCTGACTAAAACATATACTTACCTATAATAAGGTTTAATTTATAAATTAGGCACAGTCAGACATTCACAACAGTAACCAATAATAAAAACAGAACAATTATAACAATATACTATAATAAAAGTTAAGTGAATGTCCTCTCTCTCTGAATCTCTTACTGCACTCTATGTGCCCTTTTTACGATGATGTGAGATGGCTCAATGCTTACATATAAAGGGAGACAAATGACACAGGCACTGTGACATGGCATTAGGCACCTATTCACCTTCTGACAGTATGTACATATTTCAGATGTCAGTTGACTGTGGATAACTGAAACCCAGGAAGGAGACACTGTGGATAAAAGATGCTGTACGCACAACCCACAAGACCATCGCCACAACCAAGATGGCGATGGTCTCCTTCATCCCACGTTGTTCTCCTGCCCCTCGGTCATTCTCCCTCCTGCCGCTAAACACAGTCCAGTGGGTGGTTTCTATTATAGTAAAAAAAGACAGACGCTGGACACAGTGCCACATGCCTGTAATCCCAGTAGTTGGGAGGCTGAGACAGGAGGAGCACAGGTTTGAGGCTGGCAATTTTGCAAGACCCTCAGCAACTTAACAAGACCCTGATTCAAAATTTTAAAAAATAAAACAGGACTGGGGGTGAAGCTTGAAGGTAGAATGTCCCTGGGTTCAATCCCCAGTACACAGTACACACACACACACACACACACACACACACACACACACACACACACAATAATGAATTACAAAGAAGGAAAGAGAGGAGAGGAGTAAGAAGAGAGAAAGCGAGAGAGCAGGAACAGCCGAGAGGCAGAAGGAAAGAGATGGTGTACAAGAAGGGAACAGAGGTACAGAGAGGAGAGCTGAGGCCCCCCAGGGCCGGAGGAGGCCCCCACTGCTTCCAGCTGAGGCAGACTCCCCGCCCAGGTGCAGCCCAGCCCAGCAGGGCCCCCACGCGCCCTCGCTTCATCGCGATGGTCATTTCGATGGCCATTTCTCACTGTCAGGGCCCCGCGGAGCGCAATTCATCACGACCACATTCAGAAACCGCCCATGTCATCGCGCCAAGGGCTGGGTGGCCCTCGAGGGAGTTTCTCAAAGCCTCTCAGACACCTGCCACTGTCTGTGTCAGCCACAATGGCCCTGCCCTCTGGGCAGGTCCTCAGACTTACTCCTCACCTCCGCACAAAGAAGGGGGAGAAGCAGGGAGCGCGGGGGCCCGGGGCCCTGAGCCTCTGCGGGATGCAACAGCCGTGGCCTGAACTGCAATGGAGAAGAGGCGCCCTGATGGTCCAGGTGCCCGGCTGCCAGAGGAGATCGTCCAGCCCTGAGTCCCCGCCTGGAGACAGCCAGCCCCTAGCTCAGGTCCCTACAGAGAAGAAGACCCCAGCTGCCTCCTACAGAGCTGGCTGAGCCCCAGTCTGCCCGTAGCACTGGTGTCTGATCAGGAGGCGCCCCATGTCATGGGTCAAGGCCAGCCCACAGTCTCAGCCCCAGCCCTCAGCCCCTGCCACTGTGAGAGAGGCAAGGCACACAACCTACGGCACCCCTCAGGGTCCCCACCCCTCAACCGTGGGCGTGGAGCAGTAGGAAATTGTCTATTGACTTGGTGATTGCCTGGGCGTGCTCTGGAATATTCTTGTGTTAGTCAGTCTTCCGTTACTATGACAAAAACCTGAGATAATCAACTTATAAAGAGGAAAGGTTTATTCTGGCTCACAGTTCTGGAGGTTTCCGTCCATAATCAGTTGGCCCCAGTACTTTAGGACCTGTGGCGAGGTGGCTCTTTGTGGAGGGAGCACATGGTAGAGAAAAACCACTCTTCTCGTGGCCAGAAAGAGAAAAAGAGAGGAGGAAGAAGGGGCCAAAGCACAATCCCTCTTGGGGTACGCCCTCAATGACCTTAGTCCTCCCACTGGGCCCCACCTCTTAAAGTTTCCGCCCTCTCCCCACGGCACCAGGCTGTGGACCAGGCCTTTAACACATGGAACTTCAGGAAACATTCTAGATCAAAAGAATAGCAATAGCCAGGCGTGGTGGCGCACGCCTTGGGAGGCGGAGACCGGAGGATCCGGGTTCGCGGCCAGCCTCAGCTACTTAGTGAGGCCCTCTGCAACTTAGTGAGACCCTGTTTCAAAATAAAGAATAAAAAATAGGTCGGGGGTGTAGCTTGGAGATAGAATGCCCCTGAATCCCCAGTACCGCAAAAAAAAAAAAAAAAGTATAGCAATAGCCAAGCATGGTGGCACACACCTGTAATCCCAGTACTTGGGAGGCTAAGACAGGAGGATCTCAGGTTCGAAGTCAGCCTCAGCAACTTAGTGAGACTTTCAGTAACTTGGTGAGACCCTGTTTCCAAATAAAAAAATAAAGTAGGGTTGGGAGTGTAGCCAGCAGGTAGAAGGCCCCTGGGTTCCAACCCCTGTACCACAAAAAAAAATTTATATATATATGTATATATATATATACTCTTAGCCTCAAATTGCTCCAACGCTCACTCCTGATTATAGAATCAGTTAGTTTAGAACTCAGCACAGAGCTGCGTGTTATGAACAACAGAATGTTTTGAGCAGGTGACATTGACATGAATGTACCGTCGCAGCACTCCTGGAAACACAGCCAGCCCGGTCACACCAACATCCACTTCCCCAAAGAGGCCTCTGACCGTGAAACCATCAACGCCCACCACAGTGGGGGTTGAGCCCAAATCATTACGTCTGGAATCACAAATGCTGCGCCTGGGAAAGAGGAAAACAGGGAATGGCTGGCTTCCAAGACCACTGTCTCCAGGAGCGCTGGAGTTGGGGTGAATGCGAGTGGAGCTCAGGGCGGAGGCGGAGCCAGGCCTGGGCGTCTGGACTCAAGAGAACCGCTTCCTCCAGGAAACAGTGCGATTTCAGCGTCGAAGGCGACGGACCCAGTGTTCCCGTGTTCTTGGTTTCTATCTGGACGAATATTTGCAGCTTGTTTGCACAGTAGCAGAGCAAATAGACTCTGGCTTATGGTTTTATCATTTCGGTTGCTGGTTTTCTCGTACTCAGGCGGTTCCATAGCCTTTCTGGCTGTGAGACATTTCCCCCTCCGGGAAGCTGAGAGGGAATCTGGGTCCCCGTCCTGGTTCTGTTAAAAGGGGCCCTTCTACAACAACATTCCTTATTTCAGACTTTGCCACCACTGCCCCAGGCCACCGGAACTGCCCAACCCCCGTGTCCCCTCTTCACAGAGCCTCAAATCCCATCCCCAGCCTGTGGTCCTCCTTTGCAGGTCTCGCTGGCCCCTGAGCATGCTGCTATCTGGAGGAAACTGTTTCTAAAGGTCCCCAGCACACATTTACAGACACTGATCCAGTGAATGAAAAAGGCTTAGACCACAGAGACCCTTCTAGAGGTTGCTCAGGTTGACGCCTCAACATGCCAGCCAGAGAACCCAGCAGGACCCCCAGGTTCAGAGGGAGACTGAGTCGAAGCCACAAGAAACAGCAAGTGAGAGGTTCTGATGCAGGAACCCGGGCCGAGGCCACCCCGAAGTCGTGCAGGCGTCCCTCTGTCCACGCGGTCCTCTAGCAGGGTGGACGTGGGGACAGACCTGCGCCGGGCGGCAGCTCTGGTCTTCTCCAGCGCCAGCGGGGCCTTTGCTAATAGGATTTGCTGTCCCTGCCGCCCTTGTGTCACAGTCCCCGGCAGCCCCTGCTGCTAAGCAGAGATAGCGGCACCAGGGCTCCGGGTCAAGCCACAAGCAGGGCTTTTCTAGGCTGGAAGCCTTAATGGCTGGGAAGGGAAAGAATGGACATTAAAACCCAGAAATGGCCGGGCGTGGTGGCGCACGCTTGTAATCCCAGTACTTTGGGAGGCGGAGACCGGAGGATCCAGGTTCGCGGCCAGCCTCAGCGCTCTCTCTCTCTCTCTCTCTCTCCCTGTCTGTCTCTCTTTCTCTCTACTTAGTGAGGCCCTCCGCAACTTCGTGAGACCCGGTTTCAAAATATAAAGTATAAAAAATAGGACCGGGGGTGTAGCGCGGAGGTAGAACGCCCCTGGGTTCAATCCCCGGTACCGCAAAAAAAAAAAAAAAAAAAAAAAAAAAAAAAAAAACCCAGAAATGACTCCGAGAATGGTTCTGACCCCAACAACGGGAAACGCGTCTCCCCTGGTGTAGAGAGGCTCCATGACTGCTACGGCTGTGGCTGAAAGGGGAGGGGTTCTGCTTTTTGTAACTGAGACCATCTTGTTAGCTCTTGGAAAAACACCTAGAAAGCAGGCTTTCCCCCAGAGCTCCTTCTCGCTAATGTAGGTTTTATGGGGTGTTTTTTTTGGGGGAGGGGGTACAAGGGATTAAATCCAGGGGCACTCTACCTCTGAGCTATACCACTAGCCCTATTTTATTTTCTATTTGGAAACAGGGTCTCACTAAGTGGCAGAGGGTCTCACTAAGTTGCTGAGACTGGCCACGAACCTGCGATCTTTCTGTTTCAGTTTCCCAAGTACTAGGATTACAGATGTGCACCACCACCCCCAGCTTACTAATGTAGTTTAATCACCAATGTAAGTTTGGCAGTGGGAGTGGGGAAGGATTGAAAGGATAGGGAGCAGCCAGGCGTGGTAGCAAACACCTGTAATTCCAGTACTTCAGAGACTTAGACAGGAGGATCACAGGTTTGAGGCCAGCCTCAGAAACGTAGAGAGATCCCATTTCAAAACAAAAAATAAAAAGGGCCGGGGGTATATCTTGGAGGTAGAATGCCCCTGGCTTCTATCCCCAGTACCAAAAAAAAAAGGAAGCAAGAAAGTAAGGAAAAAAGAGAAAGAAAGAGGAAGGAAGGAAGGAAGGAAGGAAGGAAGGAAGGAAGGAAGGAAGAAAGAAAGAAAGAAAGAAAGAAAGAAAGAAAGAAAGAAAGAAAGAAAGAAAGGCGGGCGGGCTGAGGAGCTTGGAAAATTACATGGGGTTCTCTTATCCAGATGGGAAAGAGAGAGCCCTATAGGAATCTCATCCCTACCTGTCCTTTCTGCAATGGAGAGGACAGCTTTGTAATGGGGACATTTCCCTCCCCAGGTGGGGATAAAAAGCGTGGTGCACAACCCACAGATCCAACTCTTCCCTGCCTTTAAGTGGGTCTCCATTCAATGCCTCCATGACAATGTTCTCCTTTAAGCCCATTTGAGACCATAAAAAGATTAATTCAGCAGTCATTTTCTGATTTAGTCGTCAAGAGACAGGTCCTAACCCCCAACTCCACCCACCAGGAGTGGCCGCTGCACGCCTGGGAGGCCCAGGCAGCCCAGCAGTCTTGCAGAACTTAGACACCATCGAGGGTGGGCAAGGAAAGACGCCCTGAGTGCAGGCGCCACCCCAGAGGAAGCTCCTGATGCCATCAGCTTAAAAACCTTGAAGCCAGGGCCTCAGGCTGGAGGAGGAGCCCAGCCACTCACAGAGGGACGGAGCTTGCCTGGTGGAGAAGTGGCCATGAGCCCCTTGCTCTCCACTCCTGCCAAGGACAGCGGGCACTACATACAGGAGGCCAGCGGGGGTGGGGCTCTCGCCAACCACTTTGACCCCTGCTCAGGACACGGGGTCATTCAGTCCTAAAAAGGTTCATCTGTAGGACACAAGGATGCATAAAATGGCAGACCTACTTTTTCCTTTCCTCTCTTCATTTAAAGAATGAATATAGAGCCAGGAGTGGTGGCACATGCCTATAATCCCAGTACTTGGGAGGCTGAGACAGGAGGATCGCAGGTTCGAGACCAACCTCAGCAACTTGACAAGACTCTCAGAAACCTAGCGAGACCCTGTTTCAAAACAGGAGATAAAAAGGGCTGGGGGTGTAGCTCAGAGGTAGAATGCCCCCGGGTTCAATCCCTAGTACCACAAAAATAAATAATTAAACAGACACAGGACAGTATTTCTACTTCCTACAAACACTAGAACTCGGGATTTCCATTTCTTACCAACACTATAAGTCTCACGTTTGAGGCCAGGCGTGGTGGCGCACACTTGTAATCCTACTACTTGGAAGGCTGAGACAGGAGGATCCGGGTTCACGGCCAGCCTCAGCTACTTAGTGAGGCCCTCCGCAACTTAGTGAGACCCTGTTTCAAAATAAAGAATAAAAAATAGGGCTGAGGGTATAGCTCAGTGGTAGAAGGCCCCTGGGTTCAATTCCCAGTACAAAAAAAAAGTCTCATGTTTGAGACTGACATGTAGTAGGCACTTAATAAATACTTGCTGAAGGAGCATGTGTGTTAATAAGCAGGGAATTTACGTTTTACAAAGAGCAAAAACTAGCTCACTAGAAAACCGTGTCTGTTTACATCTGTGTTTGTGCGTGTTGAGATCAGCCACAAAAATCATACTGTTTCAGATCAGGAAGAGACCACAGGAATCATCTGTTTCAGGTTCATCACCCAGCAGATGTGCACAAAATGAAGGGAAGAAAGGCTAGAGGGGGGAAGGAACTTAAGCAAGGTTACACAGCCGAGACCAGCAGAGCCAAGATAGCAATATAGGGGCCACGGCTTCCAGTCTGGAGCCCGCGTCACTCTGATGCTGTACTTGGGGGTCCAAAGGAGCGACACATCTCAGGCCCAGGCCTGTTCAGCACCTCACGGACCACAGCCTTTCACGTCTGTATGTGAGACTACTGACAGTGGGGGCGTAAGATATGGGGGATGATAGTTGGGCATGGGGGTGCACGCCTGTAATCCCAGTACTTGGGAGGCTGAGACAGGACAATCCCAGGTTGGAGGACAGCCCCTGCAACTTAGTGAAACTCTCAGCAACCTAATGAGACCCTGTTTCAAAATTTAAAAAAAAAGGGCTGGGGTGTAGCTGAGAGGTAGAATGCCCCTGGGTTTAATTCCCAGTAACATACACACACACACACACACACACACACACACACACATACACACACATGGAAGGAAGATATGGATCCTCTGGCTTAGCCTGGGAAATTCTTACAAAAATAAGAGACAAGTAGGTGGATAGGCAAAGAGGTAGAAAAAAATTTCCTGTTACCAGGTTATCTTGATTTCTTTCCTCCTGTCTCTTACTATGAGAATGTGGGGAAGTGTGGGGGGGCTAATTATTTTCAATGGAGGAAATTGGGGGTGATGTTTATTGGAGATCTTTTTAAGATCCAGGAACTACCAAAGTTCTGTGAAATTAATTTCACTTTCCTGTCACTCGCCGCGCTCATCCGTTCATCCCTCCGACAGCCAAGTACGCGCGATTTGCATAGCACTCGAGAGGTTATAAAAATGAATCAGACACTGACCCTGCCTCCCCGCATCTAGTGACATAGGACAGGCATTTTTAAAAAAAAAAAAAGCAAAATTCATCAAGAGAAGGAGCAGATAGAGCGTTATGGGAATGGACTCGTTCCCAGCCACCCAAAGAATCTGGCTGTCGAGACACACCGCAAGGATGACTCTAGGGCACCGGTCGGCTGAGGGGCGGAAGCCAGTCTCCATTGGATGCTCTTGAAAAGACCAGGCGAGGGGACAGAGGAGAGATGGGGGCTGCGGGGGCCAGGGTGGGCAGGACATGGCTGCAGGAGAGCCAGCGTGTGCTGCTGCTTGCCTGCTCTGTGAAAATTCATACAGCAGGTCACCCCCAGAAAAGCCAGTTCTGCCGTATAAGCATTGAAAAAATAAAATTGAAAAATAAAGTTTTGCAAAGGGGGCAACACTCCGTGAATTCAGAGTAAGCAGCTGCAGCCCCATGGGAAGGCATCAGACCAGACCAGGAGGGCAGATGGGCCTAGGGGGACAAGGGGAACTGTGGAACATTCCAGGCAAGGGGCAGGAGCCGAGCCCAAGGTTCCAGAAAGGACATGCGCAGATGCTGGAAGGGCAGCACTGTGGGGGTGAGGAGGGCAGCAAGAGGGCAGGGTGGCCAGACAGGACCTCCAGTTCAATGTCCCCGCTCAGTCCAGCTCCCAGCCCAGCAGGCCAGGCTCTCTCTGAAGATCAGAAATCTAGAAAGTTCCGAGGTGCCGGTCTACCTAGCAAGCCAGGTGCCACACGGGGAATGGAAACTTACAACCTCTGGCATCTGTTCTGGGAAGACACTCCATGCTGTCATTTTCAAAATTTCTTGACTTGGAATAATAGGATCGGAGACTCTCGGGGCTGGGAGGAAATTCACAGATCATTTAGCTTGTGGTCTCTGAATCAGGTGCCTTTAGGAATCTGAAATAAATCCTCCACGCTCTTTCACCAGAAAAAGATATGTAGACACCCGATCGTGCAGTTTCCATACATTTTTCCCAAATCTCTTGGCGCTCACCCCGGGTGCACCCAGGGCCTCAGACGGTCCACAGCCCCAGATTCAAACTCTGGACACAAGGCCCGAAGGCCACACAGGATGTGTAAGCCCTAGACACACCCATCCCCACTGTCCCATTGCTTACAAGGAGCCTCCAAATGACTCCCAGAAGGGGGGGCCTTGAGCCAGGCACAGTGGCACACACGTGTAATCCCAGTACTTGGGAGGCTGAAACAGGAGGATCATAGGTTCAAGGCCAGCCTCAGCAATTTAGCAAGACCCTGTTTAAAATAAATAAATAAATAAGGCTGGGGGTGTAGCTTAGCAGTAAAACACCCCTGGGTCCAATCCCCAGAACCAAAAAATAAATTTAAAAAAAAAGAGAAGGTCTTGTTGAAATAGAGCTGATGTCAACTTTCTAGAGATAAGTCGAGGCCCCCTGGGAAGGGACAGTGTCTTATCATTTTGCCATCTAAGAACAGAAGCTCAGACCATCTATGCAGAGTGGGGCTGGGCTCTACTTGCAGGAAGGCCGGGTCCCCGCAGCCACCTGCCCGTCGCTGCCTGGTCTCCTGGGGCGAGCTGGCGCAGGAGCAGAGCCGAGTTCACATTTCCAGTGGGCGTTGGGATTCCCAGGAAAAGGCAGCCTGTCTCCAGCTTGCTCACAGTTGACTGCATCGCCATCCCCCTCAGGCCTCTGGGCTATTTATAGCCTCACACACCAAACACAAACTGTTATCTGCAGCTTTTGCAAAGCCTAGCCCAAGGCTGGGTCTCAATCCAGATTCCCCTATGAGCAGACACGAAGCAGGTAGGGAGATGCTGCGCACCGCCTCTGCGTGCTGTCTGCAGCACAAGGCGGGCTGGGCCTTCCAGAACCCAGGCCGTGGCCTTGGGCGCCTTTCACACACCCCTGCCAGGTCTCTACCATCCAGTGGGCCGGTCACCTCGCCGAGCAGGCCTTGGGAGGGGCACATGGCAGGCTCCCACACGACTGGTCTATTTTAAGAGCTGTATTTTTAGGACAAGCATCGGCCCTGGATTTCTACGTTCCAAGACAGCGGCCTCTGACAGCAGCTCCCCTGCCATGCCTCCTCATCCCCGACCTGGGAGGAGGCTTTAGGCCCCTGTTTGTCCTTTGGGCTTTAAAGAAAAGGAGGCTCCCCAGGTGCAGTGGTGCAGACCTGTAATCCCAGTACTTGGGAGGCTGAGAAAGGAGGATCGCAGGTTGGAGGCCACCCTCTGAAACTTAGTGAGACTCTCGGCAACTTGGCAAGACCCTGTTTCAAAATAAAAAAAATAAAATAGGGCTGGTAGCGTAGCTCAGAAGTAGAATGACCCTGGGATCAATCCTCAGTGAAGAAGAAAGAGGAGGAGGAGGAGGAGAAGGAGGAGGGGGAAGGGGAAGGGGA